>CAVNYN010213545.1:0-23216 GCA_963692815.1 Nyctanthes arbor-tristis
CTCGCATCCCCGAAAATGGTGATTCCATCGCCGCCCCTCAATTGATATGATGATTCCAAGTGGGTTAGTAGAATTGGCAGCAATGGAGCTTATAAATATTTGGGTCCTTTTGGTAACTATTTAAATAGAATCTTACTATCATAGAAATTAATTTGAAATTCACATTACATCAGCTTAAAAAAAAGTGACATGCAATATAAAAATGACAACTCTTTTGCTTTTTCTTTGCATTCAAACCAAATATAAGTTAGGTTTTAAGGAATTTAGAGGAAGAAAAGATAAGAGGCTGTTTCTGTAATAAAATTAAAGAAAAACTAAAGGCAATATTAAGGAATTTAGGGGAAGAAAAGAGAAGAGGCTAGAAAGGGAATTTTCAATTTTCGGTTGATGCTGAGAATGAAGCATGCAAATAAAAACACCCCTATTTATAAATGAAGAGAGTGAAAATTGCCTTATGCAAAATATAATTTTATAATTGCAACATACAATTTGATAATCAATTTGTTATGTGCAAATGGTAATTCACGGATCCAAAGAGATAATCAACTTGTTTGCTTGGTCTTCACTTGCTTATTAGACAAACCATTTGCATAAGTCAATGAACTTTGCATCTTGTTTGATTACCATCATATTTGATAACTATTTGCATAGTCTAATCATTTTACACTTTACGACAAGTTTTTTCTATAGTAACGATGTCGACTTAGTCATAAAACTCATATAGTTATAAAAATACAAAAACCGATTATTGGTTTCATAAAACCACCCTTGATTTATTGTGTTTTTTAGTTATACCAGACATGTTCTGCGTCACGTGCCGACGTCAATACCGTAAAATTTCACCTTAAGACCGCTTACGTACAGCTTGTTTACGAATTCAGAAAAGCTTACTCGATAGGCGCATTTCTTTCATCGACGGGGAAAAAGATCTCACCCGCTTGCCACGACGGATCACAGTCATTCATCTCCCTTCATCCAGAATCACAACCTGAAAGCCTTAAAAATCTTTACTAATGTTCCTTCAGAACTCATCACGGACATTCTTTCACGGTTACCAGTGAAATCCCTTTTACGATTCAGGTGCATTTGAAAATACCCCTTTTACCTCGTAGATTTGGGTTTAGTTGATAAAGCCCATGTCGCTAATACCCCTTTCATATCCAACAGTTGCAATGACTTAGTTGTTTTATCTTTCGTTATGGAATCCCTTTTTAAGAAAACACACAAGTTTTCATGACTCCTCATCTAAATGCCATCTGCTTTGTTGTATTTGTATCAGATCTTTTAGGGGCTCGGTTATGATTCGAGAAATGGCGACTATGAAGTTGTCCGAAATATTGAATTTAAAAATAAAGAGAGTCATGAGTTGGTGTGCTAAAAAACAGAGATTTACAGCTTTAAATTTAGCGTCTGGAGGGAGATCCGGACTTCTTCTTATCCACTGTCCTATACAAATGGATTATGGAGTGGACATGTCAATGGGACATTGCATGTGCTATATTCAATCAAATCATATAAAGTTGTGGGATTTAGTGGTGAGAATGAGAATTATTTTGAGTTGATGTTGCCACGGCATATTCCAACTGAGAAAGTTATTACGGGGTTGGATTCGCTGGGAGGCTGTCTGTCTTTAGCTTGTTATAACAGGTTTCGTGTTAATATATGGGTGATGAAGGAGTATGGAGTGCAGGGTTCCTGGACTAATTGGATATCAATTGTTTCCCCTACAACACGTGATCTTCGCGATCTTTCTAAGCCATTGGTTTATTCTAAGGATGAACAAAAGGTTCTATTATATTGCAATAAATTCCATTTTTTTTTGGTACGATCTGAGAAGAAAAACCATTGAAAATGTCGAAATTTGTGATGTACCCTTTATGTTTTATTTTGAGGTTTGTATTCAAAGCCTTTTTTTACCTGGTGCCTGGCGGGAACGTGATGGGGTCAAGAAAAGTGGACAAGGAAGGAAGGAAGGAAAGGAAAATTAAGAAGGAAAGGTGCTATTTCTTTTTCTTGTGTGGTCAACTTATTATATGGCGCTGCCTTGTACAATAAAGATGCACTTAATTTAGAATATCATAGTTTCAGGTTGCAGATTGGTTTTCTTTATTTTTTGTCTTTGATTGTTTTGTGTGGCAATTCCATTTATTTCAAGTAAATTTCCAGACTTCTTGGTTTGACGTTTAATTGCAAAGGTGGAATATAAACGTACTGATACTTAAAATTTACAAACGAAGTTCCTCTGTTACTTACGCATTTCTCTGTTCAGTAGATCAAACGAAATTTCATGTAACGTTTCTCCTTTTATTTTCAGCGATAATTTCCTCCCGGTGGGGTTCAAGTTGGAGCTTGAATAAGGGATGAAGTTGGATGGGGAAAGCGGGTTGGTCATTCACAAGATGCTTTTCCTGACAGACAGTTAAACTTGATTTTAGTAAAAGATTTTATTTTTTGAAAGTTTCTTGGTTATGCCACTATTTTCTGTTCTTTAACAGTCTAGATATCATGGTAATGACCCATTACATTCAAGCGTGTTATTACTGGATTATTACTTTCAGTTTTATATGGTTGAAGTTAATGCTTATGTTATCTTGAGAAATCGCTGTCTGGGGATATTATTTCTCTAGGAAGCTTTGTCTAGAGAGATTTATGTAAAGTAGATTTGTTGACAGTTGATTTTTTGGGAGAACAATTGGTGGAGGGATAAAGAAAGATTATTGAAAAGTGTGAAACGTGGAGAGTATGTGGTTGGTATTAATTGATTTATATAAGTCTAAACACAAAGCTTCCTAGAACAAGCTCTTAGTTTTGTTCAAAGGAACGATGCGCGAATTAATGGTTATTTTTCTCCATGGCATTCTGCTTTAGTTCCTGACCGTGTTTTATCTTTTTTGTAAACTTCATCGTCATCTGAGCTAAACGGATCTTCACTTGATCCATATGATCATGCCTTCATTTGTCCATTCATTTCCACTTGGCCTTTTAGATTCTTTATGAATTAATTTAAGATAACTAGATAAGGAAACTGAAAAGGTTGAAAAAGAATGGTTAAGGGACTACTGCAAGCTCCATCAGTGTAGTTTGAAGGCAGGACCGGAAAACGTGCAATATAGATCCTTGCTATTCTAAATACTTATAATTAACACCTCTCAGAATCAAGATTCAGTTTTTATGTTCTTATGGTTTACGAGGATCTGAGCAGTGAAGATTCTATTGATGAAAAGGATTACTGATACAAGTTAGTATTTCCTAACTTTATCTAGAGGTGGCTTTTTGTAGAACTCTGATTTTTAAAAATTATTGCAAAGCTAACTCATATCTGCAGCAGTAGCATTTCTGCATCCGGGGCAGAGAAAGTAAGACATGGTTATTTAGACGCTTAGTTGATTATGGATGAAAAAATTAGCTCTTTTAAATTGTTGCTTCAGTTTACAGGTTGGTTGAGAAAATTACGGAGGTTCTTGTGATTCAGCATCACCTATCAATAGTCTAGAAGTCTCCATGCAACTGTGGAAGAAAGCATCCATTAGCATATTTGCTTCGTGGAGTGAAGTAATGATATCTTTAAATCCAAATCTGCTGTTTCAAATTATTGAAGCTTTTGTTTTGATCTTATGGATTCCAATAGAATTGGAATATAGATTATATAACTGCTGAAGGTGAGAACTGCACTTATGAATCAATAATTTCTACATGATGCCTTGATAAGCATCAATCAAATATGAAATGTCATCCTGACAATAAAATTCAGGTACAATGTTGAAGCTTCCAACTGAAAATTATCAACTCCTTTGAGTAAAAAAACTGGAGGCCTGGGTTCCTTGAACTACCCGACTCAATTTCTTTTTCTTCGTTATCCTTCGACAAAATAAGTCCACCGTACCAGCTTTGGTATCAAAGTCAGGTTTGGAGGAGAGAGTTCAACTAGTTAAGCAAAGTATATTATCACTTACCAATGGACAACAAGAAATGAAAGAGCGGTAGCAAGCCTTTCTAACACAAATGATAGAGATGTTTGTTAAATTAAATACTAAGGTTGATCAGATAAGTGGACTGAGGATTCTTCACAGATCGGCATCACAATGCTAGTATTCGTCCAAAGGGTAATGGCGGATCCACAAGAGCTGGTTCATCTGGTTCTTATGCTCCAAAACTAATGAAGCTAGATTTCCCTTGTTTTAATGGTGGAGAAGACCCAACCAGTTGGTTTTGTAGGGCGGAGCAATTCTTTGGATTTCAAGATACCCCTGGAGAGGTTCTCGTAGCTCAAGCTTCATTCCATCTTGAGGGAGATGCACAATGGTGGTACCAGTTATTGAGGCGGGACTCTAGCCATTTGTCTTGGAGTGACTTCAAGGAAGGACTGCTCTCTCATTTTGGGCCAACTAAGTTCTATGATTATTTTGGAGAACTCACACGTTTGCAACATGGGGGAACAGTGCAAGAGTATCAACTGCAGTTTGAGCTGTTGTTGGCTAAAGTTTGTCCTCTCCCTTATGACCAACAAGTTAGTAGTTTTGTCAGCCGGTTAAGAGAGTCGATCAGGGCCGATGTTCGGGGAGGGAGGCCCAAAACATTATCAGACGCTGTTGGATTGGCTCGAGTTTATGTAGCTCGAAATCTATCTCAAAGAAGGATGAGTTCACAACTAGCCTCTAAACTCACTGCTGAATCACTGCTGAACAGAATTATGGTGTTACCAGTCGCCAACGACCAATCCCCATACGGAAGATGTCGCCGGCTGAGTTACAGGATAGGAGAAAGAGAGGACTTTGCAACAATTGCAATGAGAAATTTAGCCCTGGGCATCGTTGCAAAAAATTGTTTGTCAAGATGACAGATTGATAACAGATTTTGGTGCAGGCTACAACGAGTCTGGGTGTGTAGGGAGTTCCCTTTTTTTCCCCTTTTTTTCCGTCGTTCTTCTTTCTTCCTCGCCGCTTATACAATAATGTGTAATAAATAAACAATGTACATGGTTTAGATAGGACTAGTACCCTTTACATGTGACATAACGACTAAGTCTACTTAAATAGATCACATATCAATGCGGAAAAATGTGTCATGAGTCAAGACTCTAGGCAAAAGGGGAAGTCTACTATGAAAGGTTGTTCGTATAAATCACATTCACAGCCTTGTAATTATTTAAAGGATGTCCCAAGTTTAACATCGCTCGACGCAATTAGGATTGGGCACTGGTCAGCCGGTTTGGTTCCAGCTTGGAACTGGAACTGAACCGGCTAAAATCGACTTCTAAGTCGGCGAGCCAGAACCGACCGAACAGGAACTCAATATCACATAGTTCTGCATTTTAGTTGATTTATTGTTTAACATTATTAAATTTACCTATAGAATGATATTCATCAATGATTATAAATGGTATATATTATTCTAATTGAAAATATTGGAACTCTATAAATGTGTTGTGCACGAATTTTTAGATCATTTTCCGTGTATCTCATTAAAATTCCACATATACTATCATTTATGACTTCTTAAAGTTGATGGGCAGAACTACATACATAATAATTTCATGCCTAGTCTTTTTATTAAATTCATACATAAATGCTTGGCTTCTTAAAATTCAATATTATCCTCTTATGTTTTCCTTTTCATTAAGGAAGACATGGCTTTCCTTCTTCCCATGAATCCAAAAACTTCATTTAATTTAACAAAATACTATGAAATTCACTTTAAAGTTCCAAAGGACAATTCATTTAAGAATTTCAACTTTCATTTTTCCTTCTCAACTATAATTTCACATACTAATTTTACATAATTCCCTTCTCATCTTCGTATAATTCTAATTTCATATCTCAGAATAATTTCACACCATTAAAACCAATAGAAACTACATTAAAATCAACTAATCAATTCTATAAAAATTTCTTGAATCGACCTCAATAACTTTAAACCCAAAAATCACATACTATGCATATGCTTCAAGAATTTCAAATACATCTAACCTATGTCAACAAACTCAACATCCCCCCTCCTTAAGATTCATTATATCAAGCCATATCTATATATATATATATATATATATATATATATAAACACAAAATTTAACATAATATAGAATTAAACTCCACTTACCTCTTGAAACCAAGCTAAAACCGGAAACCTAAGTTGATCAAGAATCCACTTCAACAATTCGTGGCTAGCTTCCCGTTCGTTGCTCTCTCTTCTTTCTTCTTTTTCTTTTTGTGCTCAATCGGCTCCTTCCTGACTCCCTCCCTCGGTCTCTCTCATCTTTGGCTCTCTCTCTCTCTCTCTCTCTCTCTCTCTATGTCTGCAAGAAATGGCCCAAATCTAAGAATGATCTAGATATTTATAGGAAAATTTCACCCAAGACCCTTCAACTTCTTGCTTTGCTTTAATTAGGTCCCGAACTTCATGCATTATTTCATTGAAACCACCAACTAATGATATAACTTCATATAAATCTCAAACTTATTTAATTATTCCTATTTGCTCCTCAAGCCCCCTTCCCAATTTGTTGTAAAGCTTGATTTTTAAATCTTTAACTTCACCATTCATGCAATTCAATTAATTATTTCATTTTTAATTCTTGATAATCTTGTAATAATTCAATATGGTCATATTTTCACATTCTACTTCTTGATGTCTAATTGAATCATAATCTATAGCCCTGAAATTCAAATAATTGCTCATTATTAACCACATAAAATACTAGCAATTTGTTTAGTTCATTGTTAAAATTTTGCCCGATGTTACAATATGTATAAATGGAACTAAGTTGCCAAAAATATTTTCCCCTTATTTATTAAGACATCTATTTATACGCTTTTACTTCTTTTTTAAATTAACTAGAATTCTCACCCGTACGTTGCACGGGATCTAAAAGTAATAATAACAATAGTAGTAATTTTAAGGAGACATGTTTATGTGGCATGAAAAAGTTACATGTTTAATTGTCAACTATGTATTGGATGATTGTAGGCATTTAAATTCACCACTTACATATAAACAACTAATACACAGTTGTCAACTAACAAATATTAGTTATTCATATCAGATAAACATATCAATTTATAATTACTCTAACAAATGTCAATAAATTTTTATACAAAGATTTAATATAAATTATTAATATACCAACTAAGTCATATTAACATTATGAGACATAAGTTTTTATAACCATTTTATTATATTTGAATTTATTTTTCGGTAATGCTTTTTGTACCAATTAATTCTTCCTTTTTTTTGGATACAGTGGGGGTAGGGTGGGTGGGGTCCAACCCAGGACTTTCTGTCTAGAATGTGAGAAACTTAACTGTTGTAGCACTTGTTTAAATTACAACACCAATTAATTATACATATATAAATAAAAATTAATTGAGGTGATTCAATAAAAATAAAATGTTTAATAAAAATTGTTGAACAATTATTACAATGCGACTGTATCAATATTCAGTCCATCTCTCAAATAAATAATCTCACTCCAAATACGGTAAGACTTAAATTGTTCTATATGAAATTATCAAAAAGTTCTAATTTAATTATAGAATCATCAAATTAGAGTACGATAATTTTAAAAAAATCAATTTAATTATTGCACTACAATAATCATATAAAAATTTCTTCAAAAATTAATAAAAATTGAAATTTACAATTAAGGTTATAGATTTTTAGAAATTTATTAGTTTAGAGACGTGTTATGCATGTGTTTTGGAATCATAAAAATTACTACGTACTTTTTTTTGAAATAGAACTCCCAATTAATTTTATATTCGATTTGATAAGTGACAGATCCCTAATTCAAAATATTTGGCTAAAGAAACCACCATGAATTATGGATCGGAAAATGAGTTAATAAAGAAAAAAGTGAATATTATTTAATAAATTAGTGAATATTGTTTAATAAATTAGTGTAACAATCTAAAAAAAAAGATAAAAATAAAAATACAAAAAAGGAGTTAAATGATGTCACCAGAAATTTTATAGAGCCAGAAATCTTATAAAGCCAAAAAATGAGCGGAAAAACCACCCTTGTCTTGTTATATATACAAGTTGTCTACCCATGCGTTGCACAGAAAAGAATAATTAGTCAAAAAAACACTTGATAATCTAAAAAACCAAATAATCACAATTTTATTGTATATTACTCACTCATATACATATGTTACTAATAATTATTATAATTTTATTGCATACAATTTTTTCACTTGACACAAAATTAATTAAATTGTCATTCATAGAACAGTACTTTTAACTTAAAAAAGAAGAATTAATGAGAAATTTTTTAATATAAATTTAATTTCACGTTAAATATGAAAACTAAGATATCATGGAAAAAAAGATTATATAGAATTTATGTAACTCCAAAATTACCAAAAAAGATTGAACCCCAACCCCAAGGGCCCCATCGCGCTGCCCCTAGAGCTTGGACGATGTAAATAGCAGGATGTGCCTCAGTGCAGTACGATCCGAAAGCTACTGTTAAACTGATGCCCACAAGGAGCCCGTTCTATACCATATCACTAGCAGGAATCGAACTCCCATCTTGTGACTCTCCAACTCAGCGGAGACTACCTCACTCTCGTCCTTTCAACGATTAAGCTATGCCCCGAGGGCATATAACTCGAAAATTATCATACACTTATATCATTGTTCAATAAGTATAGTACAAGAACTTTAATAAACATTTAGATTGTGGATGATATTTATTTATCAAAATGAATTTTTTACCACATTCATTCTCTACCATATATTTTTGAATAAATTATTTTTCACATCTCCTCATATAGTGTTATACATTCTCCAAAGAAATAATTATTCATTAAATCCATTCTTAAAAAAAATCTAAAAGTACACACCCTCCTATTACAAAAGACCCAAGAGAAGTAATATTAATTTTTAACCACTTTATACTCTAAAAAATATTTAAAAATTTTTTTATTTTTGTTTTAAATCATCATCATCAAATATTATTATAATTGTATCCCCTCAACTTAAATTTTTACCTATATAGGTTCTCACTTATAAATTAATATGAGAATATGTATACGATTGAAAGTATATATAAGTGGGAGAGTAGATATATATATATATATTTATTTATTATTTGATTTATTTATTTTTGAAAAAAAATCACTCGACTCAAAAATCTAAACCCGAGATATAACTTTTATTATATATATTATAATTACATATATTATATATGTGCATAAAATAAAAACATATATATATATATAAGATATTGAAGATTTATTTGAAACTTTATTAGTTGGAAATGTGTATATATATATATATTATTAAAATAAAATAAATAAACAAGAGACATATATAAATAGGATAGTGGTTTTGGCGGAAAAAATTGCATATGACCACTATCCTACTTTAATAAATATAAAATAAGATAATATATAGATTGCGTGGAATTTTCAGTCCCCTTAGGTTCAATTTTAATTACTGATATTACTTGTATTTATATAAGAATCTTAGACAATTTTAATAATAACAAAAGAATTGTTAAAAAAGGAATATGTGTAATTACATATAATTTCAAACCTTCCTAAGTTTAATTTATGACTTTTGTTTTTGTTCACTTTTTGATGTTATTCTATTAAAAATTAAAGAGTTAGAGAACGTCATATGATGTAATAATTTATTTTTTTTCATTCCTACATAGAAGTTTGGCGTGTAAATTAGTTTTTGATTTTTATTTAATTTAACATTTTGAATTTGGGTTCTTTATTTTAACCACACTTCTACAAGCAGACTAATGATTCTGCTCAAACTAATTGTATATTAGTATTTATTTAAATTTATGATAATTAACTCTTTTATTATTTATTATATGATATTGGATTTTAGGAAAAATTATTTCATTCAATCTGTTTTTTTAATCATTTTCAAATGGTTTTTCATGTGCAACGCCCAGATGCAATACTAGTTTATAGGAATGACAAAATCTTTAAAGATCCACCAAATTTTGGAAAGAGTACGCGGTTAAGAAAAAAGGTTGCGCACGCCGATGGAACCATCTGAATTTTTATAGTTTTCTAAAATCTATATTTGAATTTAAGATGGCGCGTTACCTAAATAATCTATGTATAGATAAAAACTACTTATATATACCTAAATTTGCAGGTGGTACTTTAAAATTTATATAATAAATTTTTTTAATTAAATACATTATTATTATGCTTAAGAAAAATTCTATTAAAAATTTTAGAAAGTCTTAGAGAAATGCAATGGGATAGTTATGTAAAAATTTTCACACACTAGACATTTAGTACTGTTATGGTATTAGACAGATAATGTTACATATTACTAGTTGTTGACATGAGAATAATGATAGCATACCATAGCAGTGTCTAGTGCTATTACGCCACTAGACTTGTTGCCTGAAATTTTCAGAAATTTTCTTTTACTCGTCCTTTCCCACTCCAGCGGAGAAAGGGACTAAGTTCTTCCCCACACATATGTCGTGCAGGGGAAGTCGTCTCGGCCTTATCCCATCATCTCTCCACACAATTCATCCTTGTCAATAAACTTAATGAATTAAATGGTGTGACTGCCAATGAAAACGGTCCGATTATAGAAACAGAATAGACTCCGAGTTTAGAGCCTAACTACCAATTATAGGGGGCCACGTCACCTGTGTCAGGTAACGTGACCCCTATAATTGGTGGTCGGGCTCCAAACTCGGAGTCCAATCTATTTCTATCGAAAATCTACCAATGAAAATAAATTAAAATACAATGATCCAATTGACTAGAATCATTATATAATGACCTGATTAACACATTTTGTCAAATTTTCACTTGGCATTTCTCAAACAAGGTCTTAACTAATTATTACTATTACTGTTATTATTATTTATTATTATTATTACTACTACTACTTCAGACGTGTGCTCTTCCGATCTAGATTTTTCACCTCGTGCATTGCACGGACATAACAATATAAATTAAAAAAATAATTTATAATTTGAAAAATAAAAAGTTAAATAAAGAAAGATGAATATAATTAATAATTAAAAAAATGTAGTACAGAAAAGAAAGATGACGTCCTGATCATTTTCTCAGTATAATACTAAACATGAAATTTATTTTTTTAATTGAAGAAAGAAAGCTTTATTCTTATTATATTTCTAACTATTTATAATTAAAAGACGGATGTGGTCAGTGAAAATTTTGAAAAGGAAAAGATAAGGAAGATGTAATTAAAAAAATTCAAAAAAGTAAAAAAGCATAATTTCACAGATGACGTCATTAGTGATATTATCAAAATCTTTATGAAGCCAGACTATTGGCGGGGAAAAAGTATACCAGGCAATCCTTACGAAACCAGGTTATTGGCGGGAAAAAGCATACCAGAAAAACTTTTCTTATTATTAATATATAGATTATTACTAGATTTTTCAACTTGTGTATTCACGGACATAACAATATAAATTAAAAAAATTTAGGGCAGAAAAGAAAGATGACATCCCGATCACTTTCTCAGTATAATACTAAACGTGAAATTTATTTATTTTTAATTAAAGAAAGAAAGCTTTATTCTTATTGTATTTCTAATTATTTATAATTAAAAGACGGATAAGATCAGTGTAAATTTTGAAAAGGAAAAAATAAGGAAGATGTGATTAAAAAATAATTTAGAAAAAATAAAAAAATATAATTTCACAGATGACGTCATTAGTGATATTATCAAAATCCTTATGCCAGACTATTGGTGGGGAAAAATCATATCAGATAATTCTTATGAAGCAAGACTATTGGCTGGAAAAGCATACTAGAAAAACTTCTCTTATTATTAATATATATAGATTATACAAAGGGTATTATTATTATACAAAGGGAAGGTAGGGTAGGGGCAAATCACTAAGTGTGATTCAAACTAGAGACTTCGTATACTGAATGTGATCATAATTACTGTTACACTTATCTGATACTCTTTTTTTTTTTTTTGGCAACCTGACACTTGTTTGATACCTAATTATTATTCATTCTTTTTGTTTGAATAAAGATTAATGAGAAATATCTTATATTCTTTTTAACAAAAAAAAAAAGAAATATCTTATATTCTGACTCACATTTTCAGTTTACACACTAGACAGGACTGTTCATACCGTAATCCGGTATGGGATTCGCTAAATCCCAAGTCAAGGGGCCAATGCCAAAAGCAAGAAAAGCAAGCTGCCGATTAAATCCGCGGGAATTATATATTATATAATTTATGCGCTTGTCCCTAAAACTCTATAGTTTCCACATACATTGCGTATAAATTGCTTGCCGTACCCACCCTATCTCTGTGAAACCCTCAATTTTTCACACACCAAACGCACGCACTCTTCTTCTCTGATCGTTCTCACCCAGTAAGCAAAAGGGTTTTGTCGTGGGGGTTTTTGATTTCATGGGCTCAGGCCCATCGTAAAACCTCCGTTTCTCGCTGCCGATGTCGTCATCTCTTGCCAAAAGGAAGCTCGATGATTACTATGCCGCCGATGATTCCGTCCTCTTCGCCGTGAATCCACCGCCCCCCGCCTCTAGGATGCGGAAGGACCAAAATACCCTTCCCCTCCCAACCTCTCTTCCGTCGCGATCATCGCTCCCCGAGTCAACTTGTTCTTCTGCCCCACGCATTCAGTTTTTTGTCCGTATTTTCTCCGATCATACCCGGGTTCTCTGCTTCGATTGCAACAGTACCGTTAAGGATATTCATGAAAAAATCGAATCTATTACTGGAATTCCGGTTTTCGAGCAGCGTTTGATTTACCGGGGTAAGCAATTGCGGTGGGAACAGACTGTCGCTGAATGCAACATCCAGAACGATGCCTTGTTGGAGCTGGTCGGCAGAATGCGGAGTACTGAGTACCCTCAGGCTTGGCAGCTCGTCAACGAGATTATTTTTCTGATTTTCCGCCTTTCCAAAGATGGCAGCACTCCGCATATGCCCACCTTGCAGCCCCCCAAAACTGTCAAATCGTTACTTGTGGAATTTTTATCCATGCTTCCGCTCACCGACCTCCACAAGGCGTCTGGGCATTTCCGGATTTTTCTTACCTCATCCGTCCCTTCCGCCCTCGTAATGCTTTACATGTCATCCCATCAACCGAACAGGGAGGCTGCTAGTGAAGCCGTTAAGCAGTTCATTGAATCCAGTAAGAATGTTCTACCTAAGAATATGTACTGTTACTGTGCTCCAATTGTTTTAGAATTCTGTAAGTTGTTGAGAGAGACAGTGGGGACTAGTGATTCCTTGTATAATTTATGTCGGAGTACTATGGCGTTTATGAGATGGATTTTCTTGAGATTGGATTGAAGGAGGAGTCCGTTGGGGTTCATGATATTTTTCCGTTTGTTAATCAGTTAGCAGCTAAGTTGTCACAAGATTTAGGGCTGAGTATGGAGTCAAGCTCTTTTGTAGGGCCCTTGTTGAGCGATGTCCGAGATTTCACTGCCTTTGTTGTACCAGTGAGAAAAAAGATTATGGTAGAAATTGGATTTTGTGGTCCTCTTAAGACTCCCCTGAGCGAGCAAAACTGCATGTGTTATGGGAAGGAGATTACAGTTTTGCTTAAGATTTTTGTTGATTTGTTGGGTAAAATGGAGAAATGTTTGCTGAAAATTGAGGATCACATGAGAGCAAAATCGGATAGTCAAACCCTTTTCTTCGGATGGTGCCAGTATCTTGCCATCTTGAGGGAACTGAATAGTATATCTAAACTTTATGAGGGAGCAGAAGTGGTGTTTTGGGAGAAAATGAGGCAGAGGAAGGATGCCTTATGTTATCTTATAGTTACTTTTGCAAAGAGGAGTGATGATCACCAGTGGATTCTTGAGCACAAGGAAGTGACTAATTTTGAGGCAAGAAAGCATTTAGCCATGATGATACTTCCTGAAGTAAAGGATGAGTATGACGAGCAGCACGAGATGCTCATTGACCGCTCACAGTTGTTGGCAGAATCATTTGAGTATATTGCACATGCTGACCTAGACTCACTGCGTGCTGGTTTATTTATGGAGTTCAAGAATGAAGAAGCTACAGGCCCTGGTGTCTTAAGGGAATGGTTCTTCTTGGTGTGTCAAGCAATTTTCAACCCTCAAAATGCACTCTTCTTGGCTTGTCCTAATGATCGTAGAAGGTTCTTCCCGAATCCAGGTTAGATGTCCTTGTCTTTTAAGCATGCATTTGCACATAAACATTCTATCTGAAGCATCCTTGTCTAGGAGATTTATACTAGTATACCACTATGTCATGGTTCCAACAATAAAGATGGAGGGGGAGAATGGGAGGATGTAGATGATTGTGGAGAAGAAGAGAGGAATAGGGAAGAAGGATGGGGATCAGAAATAGCTTGAAGAATATGCAATGTTTTGTTTGTCATAGGACAAAGGATAGAGGATAGACTACTATTTTTATTTCATCTGTTGCAGGTTTATAATTATAATGTTCATCTAGAAATGGTGGATTTCGCACTTTTTTCTTGAGAAGATAATTTAGAGAACTTTAACAATTCAATATCTCATTCACTTAATTATGCATTGTGGATCGGAAATCATTGCTATAGTATGTAAAGACTAAAGATTTCAATTTTTGAACCCATCTTGTCATGGAAGGTGGATAAGCTAAAGTTGAACGCATGATCCCAGCTGAGTTTCCAATCTTATTTTAGGATATCTGAGTAGTGTGAAGAACCAAGGATTCCCAACTCTGCATGGAAAAGAACAAATGACTTGTGAACGGGAAAAAAGATTTCTCTTTTCTTATTTTTTTGTGGAAAAGATATAAACAAGGACTGTGAGGTTCTCAATCTTCACAGTGTTTCTAGATCTAAAGGTCCTTTCTTAATCAAGACGCAAGAATGGCACTCTTTGATCATAGGTAATGAAAGAATGGTACTCTTTTTTGTACCATGGGGTGAGCTAGCAGACGGAGAACAATGAATGCAAATCTGAGTGCATAAAAATATTAGTATTGGCTAATGTATATAACGAGCATGGTTTTAAATCCATTTTATGAGTCAAGTTGACTTGGCTATCTTGGCTATTGCGTGTCTATAAATTATAAAACTCTTATGGACTTCCTTCGTGTTTCTTGTTTATTCCTTTTCTCTTTTGTCTATAAATTATAAAACATTCTTAGAGCTTGTTCTTGGGAGCCTTATGTTTTGGAGATTTAGATTTATTCGAGATGTGTGGTGGGAGTCTAAAGAAAGATTATTGGGAGGTGCTTTTTTTGTGTGTGTGTGTGTGTGTGGAGACTATGTGGTTGATATTGATTTGATAAATTTTTGCTTTATGTAAATCTGCAAAGAACAAGCTCTTATGGCCAATGTCACAGTGCAGGAGGTCAAACGTTGACATATTATGATAAAGGGATAAATGCGGTGTCTTTGTCATTCATAATTATTAATTTCTTATGAAGCTGTAAAAAGTTTGGTATTCCTTTTGTTTCCTTCTGATAATTGGAGATTTCTATGAATCATAGTAAACGTGTATCTTGCATGTTGTAAAGATGTTATTGCCATTTGCCAGCAGTCCTGTTGCTTGTCACTCAAATGCAGAGATATGTCATCTGGCTACCTTTTTATTGTTCAGAGTACTATCTGTTGGTTTTTAGGTTTGAGTTCATTGGACGCATAGTCTATGAAATGTTGCTATTTAATATAATCAGTGGTGGAGCGAGGTTTTTATTTTAGTGCGGCTGCCACATGACTATTGTAGCATTTTTGTAGAATTTTTCATGGCTGGTTGTATTTTGCTGACTAGAGTGATAGTTTGGGTTGGACTTGGGAATGCGACGAAGATAAATTTAGAATTTGGAAGCAAAGAAGTAGGTGTTGGAACTAAGAGAAAATTTAGAAATTAATTTGTGGTTGATTTTAGCCCAACTTGGACTTTAATTTATACTTTTACTTAGAGTTGATTTATTTGAAGTATTAATTGATCCAAATTAACTAGTTTTAATTCAAAAATAACCAGTGCTACCTTTTTGAATTCAACCAGATTATTCTAACTATGAACTTAAATGTTAAAATTAAAACTTTGAAATTAAATTAAACTGTTCCATTGGTTTAAGTAATGTACATTGTCATCATAATAATAATATCATGTGTGTATGCCCCTTGTTTAGATTTTTCATGTCTTTAGGGTTCATGTACTAAGAACTATCACATTTATATGCATCTCTATCTGCTTTTTCCCCGTTTCCTTTTTGACTATACTAAATTTTATGTGGATGTTTCCCATATATAATGACATTGCGTAGACTGTAGAGCTTTTCTTAGAATAGCATAAAAAAGACAGATCTTGTTGTCTGGTTCCTCCAGAGTCCAGATAAACGAACCTGCTTTGGCTTCGTCTTCTGTTATGTGCTGGAGTTGCAAGTAATTTCTGGTACTGGGTGTCATGCATTGGTGTGCTAAGCTGATCTATTACATCACCTATTCCTGCTTATACAAAGGTCATATATAATTTGGCCAAATAATATAGAAAAAAGGGTGGTTCTATCACCTATGAAGGATTTTAGTGGAAATTTAGAATCTAGAATGAATTTTTCCCCTTCTGACAATTGACTGTCTGTTGACTGAACATGGTCTATTTTCCATTGACTGAGAATTTGAATGTCCGTTGCTCATTGTATTTTTAAGTTGATGTTTACTCTCACTTGGGCCCCGTTTTCTTTACTTTTTTCTTAAATTGTTGGAAGAATTATGATTATAACAATGCAACTTCTTCACATTTTGTACATTAAGAAGAAAATAATCTTTGTCTGCTTATTTTTCTGTCCGTTGGCAGCATCTAAGGTGGATCCTTTGCACCTTGAATATTTTAACTTTTCTGGCCGGGTGATTGCCTTAGCCTTGATGCACAAGGTACAAGTTGGCATTGTCTTTGATCGTGTGTTCTTTCTGCAATTGGCTGGGCTTGCTATTTCTTTAGAAGATATTCGGGATGCAGATCCTTCCCTGTATAATAGCTGTAAGCAAATATTGGAGATGGATCCTGTGGCAGTTGATCAAGATGCCCTGGGTCTCACCTTTGCTCATGAAGTTGAAGAGTTGGGATCAAGAAAAATTATTGAGCTTTGCCCTGCTGGGAGCAGTATTGTTGTAAACAGTAAAAATAGGAAGCAGTATGTTGATTCTCTTATTCAGCATTATTTTGTCACGTCTGTTGCTGACCAGGTCGCCAATTTTGCTCAAGGGTTTGCTGAGATTATGAGTAGCCCACGGCTTCAGAGATCCTTTTTTGAAAGTTTATACCCGGAAGACTTTGATTTGATGCTGTATGGAAGTGAAAATGCAATTTCTGTTGAAGATTGGAAAGCACATACAGAATATCATGGTTACAAAGAAACTGACTTGCAGATATCCTGGTTCTGGAAGGTATGTCTGAATGACTTCTTCTGGTCTTCCGTATCCAAATATATTTTTCTGCTTCTTGCACTTTCCACACCAAACTCATACAAACCAACATGTAATAGATCAGAGATGAAAGTACCACTAATTTGAGCAAGAATTGGGGATAGATGACAAACAATTTTGGCAGCAAAAATAAACACTGGAAGAAAGGTGCTTAGAACTAATATTGTGGAAAGTTAAAAATATCTTGAAGTGTCTTCAGGGCAAATATCATAATTTGAGACAGTAACAGCTGTCTGGTCTTATTTGATTGTTTGAAAGAATTAAGTGTTTTATACTTTTGCACAAAAAAATTAACGCCCTTAAAGAAATTGTTCTGGGGAGTCAGATGGTGGGTGCCAGAGAGAATGAATTTCTATCATATATGAATATCATCAAGGACATATTGATACAGTTATACGCATCAGAACTAGCGGTGCAACTGCACCAATGTTCGGTCTTTAGTTTACCTTTTTGCCTTAATCATGAATACATATGAGATGAGGCCTTCTGTTGTACATTATACACTGATGAAATATTTTAGCTGATGAGAAGAATAAAGTTGCCTCAAAAAGTGATTGTTCTAACTATATAGATTCAATTATCAACAAAGAAAGAGGATGTAATTTGCAGGACTAGAGCACATCCGAGAAAATGTAGTCTTAAAAAATTTATCTGTCATAACATTCTATAAGGTCAAAAGACAGCGGCTAAGGGAGAGTTATTAGATCTTCTATGCTCTGATGTAATGAGGATTTATGGGCTTTTAAAGTGCAAGACATCTCCCTCAAGTCTTAAGATGCATGTAATGAAAAGGATTCAGACGTGTGGTCATTTGATAAGACAAGAAACGAGAATATACATCCGAAGTGGATGAGTAAGCATACGTTAGGTGAATGACAAGGAAGATGGTTAGGGGCACTTAGGGTATTTATATCATAGACTAGGAAATCTACTGTTCATAGGAGTGATGCAATCTTCCGGGGAATATGTTAAAAAGAGGTGTAGGCCAAAAGTAACGAGCTTGTTTTGGTTGTAGGATCTAGCTTTTTTCAATTTCAGGCAGTCTAGCAATCATCTGAATGGAGTGGCAAAAGGGAGATCATGTACATGGCCATAGAGTTTTTGGAGCATGGTTTGCTTCATTGTTAAAAATATAGTTCATGGTGTATCTGTTGTTTCTCATAGAATGCAGAAAGTACGCCTATACAACCTTGTGAAAGTTTGCAGTAAGGAGAATTTGTCATGTTAATCCTGATACTTGTCATAGTACTGGCCATCTTTCAAAACAGAGTGCGTGGGAGAAATCATTCTCCATATAGCATTTTTTCAAAGAAATATCTTGGCTCAAAACAGCACATTGCATATTTTTATTTCATAAGGTAATTTATTTTCCAAGGCATTCTTATCTCAGATATTTTGTTTCATGTGACTGCAATCAGTTCTTTTCACAATTTCCTTGATTTGTACATGGTTTTGGGAGATTTCAGTTGGTCTTGGTTTATGTCATTAAGCATCCAAGTTTCCCACACCCTAGGTCTAGGGTTCAATTCCCCTCCCCGATATTCCCTTTGTAATATTTTGAGAGAGGAAAAAAAAAACATATCTAATTGAGTATTTATGCCATTATATCACACAAATGCTATTAAAAAAAATGTGATTATGTTTTTCCCTTTATATTTGTACCAACTGAAGATTTTAGTCCTGTTTAGATTCTTAGACCCACAAATTGCTTAAAATCATTGTTAGGTAACAACCACCATTCTGAATATAGTGTCCCTGTAGAGATAAATTTGTTTTCTTTAAAGTTGCTTGTTTACTGAATGTATGACGTATCTAGCAAGTTGTTTGCCCACAATTATGTTACTTGGTGATTTACTGTAGTAGACTAATGAAGGGATGCATGCACATTTAGCTGACTTTCTCTGTGCAGGGCATGCATTTGATTCTGCCATGATTAAAAAAAGTCTTTATTATTTTATATGGTAAGATTTGCTCCATGAGTAAAAACTTCACTCTCTCTTCCGGATTCATGGCTTCTGTAATATTTCTGCAATGTAAATTTACATTTGTTGGACATATATTTTGACAGACATGAATTTACATTAAGTCGGTAATGAGTGTCGCCCCTGGAATTGAAAGAGTAGTTTATTAGTTGGTTGTTACTGATATGTCAGGGTGGTCCATGAATTTCGAGCAATGTTTTATGGTGGTCAGGAAGGGCTAGTATGAACACTTTTCCTCGAAACTCATTTTCAAGCACACATTCTCCGAAACATGATTTGCACGAGGATCCATAACTTTTTCATACTTTTCAAGCACACACAAAATCACTTCTCAAAAATCTAAATTAGATACAAGGGCTGAACTTGATTGACTTATATCTTTGTTATGGTTTCATTTATGGCAGTTTGGTCACCAACTGCAAGGAGGTTTTCTCCATTAAAAGCACCAAAAAAAAAAAAAAAAGTTTATTGTCTGTGTCTGTCATTTCGTCTTCACCATTGTCTTCTTTCTCAAATCCTTGCAGTTGGTTACCACTGCATAAATTAGCAGTGTGCTAGTTGGTATCTTTTTTTAATTGTTTTCTTTCATTTAGTGAATGGTGTGATTGAATTGTAATACAGTTCAAATTTGATTGCCAACTTGAGAAGATAACAATGTCGTGATATGGACAATTAATTTTACTGGATGAATAAATGTATAAAATGTAACTGAAATTCACGTTTTCCAGATTGTTGGGCGAATGACAGCAGAGCAAAGAAAGGTCCTCCTCTTCTTCTGGACTTCGATAAAATATCTACCTGTTGAAGGTTTTGGGGGCTTGGCCTCGCGACTTTACATCTATAAGACATCTGAGTCCTTTGATCGCTTGCCTTCCTCTCACACATGCTTCTACCGATTGTGTTTTCCAGCTTATCCTTCTATAGCTGCCATGCGAGATCGGCTGCGCGTTATAACTCAAGAGCATGTAGGTTGCAGCTTTGGTACTTGGTGATACCGGAATTCCTGGGACAGGGCTTTCAATTGCACATAACAGATTTGCGGTAGCATGTACAGTGCAGGATAATCTTTATCTATTTTGTTACTTGACTGTAAGCGAGAGGTGTTCCCAATGCTTAAAAAATTTACAATCTAGTGTCCATTTTTGTCAACTGTTAGAATAGGAATATTATTATATACATAAATAAAGAATAGAAGGATTATTCTCTTGGTTTGGTAGTTTCTCCCTTTTCTCGCCTGGGTGTTAAGACAAATATTAATTGCAATGTGGCTTCAATTTTATTTCTGGTTTAGATTCTAAGTGTTAATTGCACAGGCTGATCGGATTTTAACCTTGAAGATGATGAAGCACTTGGCTTCAAATGCTGCTTACGCAAGCAGTTTGTGTCGTGGTGAAAAAGATTTGTAAGCATTTATTTTCGTTTTTATTGTTTGTACTTTGCAGCACTTAATTGTAATGTTGATGCGCACGACTAAGATGTAAATTGGGAAATGTTTGGTATGGAAAAGGTAGTAAATGAGAATAAATAAATATGTGACGTAGAAATCTCAGTATTTATTATTATTATTATTATTATTATTATTATTATTATTATTATTATTATTATTATTATTCAAAGCCAACTATGATATTCCATCATATAAGATGGTAGCCAACGTTACCCGTTAGTCCCAACTTCGCTTGGCTAGTCTTTTTTTTTTTCTCAAATAAGAACTTCAGAATGAGAGCTAAACTAACAACTGTGGCATTGCAGCCTAAAATGACCCCAAATTTTTGCAGCATTCTCACTTCATACCATCCACTCTTCACTGAGTCTTCTCAACTGCAACTTCTTTGGCAGCTTCCTCTACGGCTACGGCCGGTTTCTCGGAAGCTTCTTTGGCAGCCTCCTCCGCTGCTTTAGCAGGTATCTCTGCCGAGACACCACCTTCCTCAGCTGGAACGGCAGCTGCTGCTGCTGCATCGGTTGCCTCAGGAGTTTCTTGCTTTGTCTCCTGAACTGCAGCCTGTTTCTTCTCCTCTTTAGCTTCTTTTTCTGTTTCCTCTTCAGCAGGCTTTTCTGCTGTAACTGCTTCAGTGGCAGGCTTTTCTGGTGCATCCACTGCCTCTTGGGGAGCTTCAAGATCGGAAGCACTCTTAGCTTCGGGATCAGGCTCGGCTGCTTTCTCCTCTGGCGCAGCATCACCAGTTGTTTCATTTACTTTCTCAGTGGCTGGCTCTGGTGGCGGTGGTGCTGGTGCATTTACCTCTTCTTTTGGATCCTCTGGGAGGGTGTTTACCTCTGCAGTTTTAACATTCTCTACTACTGCAGGAAATGATCCTACCTGCAGCAGGGATGAACTTTCAAAATCTTAATGCATAAAGAGTAGAAAAATATCATAGAATGAATGATATCTCATTGCATGTGACGATAACCAACAGAACTATCAACCGATTTTATGTCTTAAAGTTTGAAATTTTGAATCCTTAAAACGGATTCATAGTTAAGAACCTTATAAATTCAATGCAATGATGCATATGAAAATTAATCAGAAGTGTAAGAGAAGTATTTGATACTCTTCCGATCTCAGCCATACTGTGAAATTAGAAGACTAGAAGGACAGGTGATGGGAGGTGATTAAATTTGGAGAGGAAGAGTATTGCTTGTGAGTGTGATGATGAGAATGATCAATTTGAGAGGTATTTATAGAGAGGTTAAAGCATTAACAAATGGCAAGGAGGGATGGGAACAGTGGTTGGAGCACGAAAAGATTCTCTATGTTCATGTGACTGGATACGTACATGGCAATTTAACAGTACAATAAATCAGACTTCGTTTATACTCTGTTCATCCAGTAGACATGATCCAGGTAAATTGTTGGGAATTAATATAAATTCTCCGATTATACTTGCAAGATCGTTGTTCAAGGAATTTAATTGAGACAAGAAAAATAAAAGATGAAGATGAATTTAACGGACTGTCAAAGCTTTCCACTATGTGATTAAAGTCGCTACAACCATACATAATTTTCACTCGTCAAAACTCATCCCCCAAGTATTACAAGAAAAATATAACAAACTTTATCGCATCTACCAATTTCTACCCTTTGCCCAACCAGTAAACAATACAAGAAATCTCAAGACGCTAGGTTACTATTTTTCTTCACAAGACTCTCTGACCTGACCCAAGTGACACCGAGAAAATCACCCTGAGTTTTACCACACCTAATTTTCTACTCTTCGAACAAACGAGAAAGAGTTACAAGAAAACTATCAAGATGCTAGACTCACCAATTTCTTTCTCAACTCGCTTGTATCACTTGTGTATTAAAGAAGAAGAAAACATCTCTATTTATAGGCTTTGTTTCCTTGGAAGATAAGACAATCCTTCTATGATTTGAATTTTTTTTCCTATTAGAATTCTACTTCTTTCCCTTTCTTTTTTCTTTGCAACTTTGGATTATTTTTGGCAACAAATCCAACAGTCTTCATCTTGCCAAAATAAGCCAAAATCTTTATCTTATTCAATCATGTACACAGTACTTGAGAAATTACCAGGCAAGCCTTTGACAGTCTCATACTCCAACACATGAGTATAACCACTTAGAATTAACAACAAATTCCAAGCATTTCATCGGCTCAATGTCGAAATAAACCTACTGAAATTTATTGTGCAACTCTCTCGTTGGCTTTCTAGAGAGCTCATCAGCCATCGACATTACAACAAACACACACCTTGCATCACCGCCAACGAATACCGTGTGTAAATACAACTGCTAGAAGTAACACACATCTTTTACCATGGCACCTAGCGACACACCATGATGATGTACCCACATACTTCATAGTACA
>CAVNYN010213547.1:0-33461 GCA_963692815.1 Nyctanthes arbor-tristis
CTCAACTTCCACCAACCACCATCACCATTTCCCTTGGAAACCTCTTCTTCTTCTTCTTCTTCTTTCTTTCCTTTTTTTTTTTTGGGGGAGGGGGGAGGGTGAGTGGGCAAGATCTCCAGTTAAATTACCTCTAATGACAACAGAAAAGAGATTTTTTTCTCCTCTTTTAGCTATATGTAGGCTCAAAAATTGAGATAAGAAGGTTTACAGCGAAAAAAATTTGGGAAGAAACCTTCCCCTTTTTTTCTAATAATTCATTCTTTTAAGTTTTTTCCACAAGAAAAATTTATACATTTTAATCATTACAATTTTTTGACTTAAAAATAAATCTCATCTCAATTAGTATTGCTTATTTAGATTTAAATTTCACAAAGTTCACTACAAGAAGTGACTATGACAATAATGTTAGTAGTGTTAGATAGATGAGTGGAAAGATAATACATTAATCAATGTATATGTATAGGTTGTGTTAGGTGGCCAGATGGAAAAACAATGTACATATGAATTTGTATGTGTGTGTGTGTGTATATATATATATATATATGAAAGAGAAAGAGATAGAGAAATCAAAATAAATTTTTAAAATTTTTCTTTTGTTATTTTTTTCATTTAAATAAATGGTAGAATTGTCTTTTATGAAATTTTGAATAGTTAAAATTGACGAAATTTGTCTACAGAGACCTTTTGTGCATATTTGCAGAGGTTGGAAATGTAGGTCATTGAAAAAAAAAAGTTAAAGACGAAATTATTACTTTTTGCAAAGGTTATGAACATTTTTTAAAATTTCCCCTTTCTACATCGGAGGATAAGTGGATAATTATAGATGCGTAAAGACATCCACCCAATCAATATATCTAATGAAAAAAATGGCAACTAAAAAAGATTGGTCTCTAATATAGTCACGAATAGCATTATTCTTCAAGGATTTTAAAGGATTTTATTTTAGTGAATTTAAAAGCTATTGACACCCACAAAAAATTCTTCAATAAATCCATTAATGACCCCTCGAAATTTCAACTATTCTTTTGCCCACCCCACCCCCAGAAAAAAGGGAGTAAATAAAATAAGACAAAATAAAACAGAATAAATAAACGAAAACAAAATGAAAATTGAATCTCTTTTTTTTTTTTATGGGTAAGACTGTTATTCATTAACGATATATTTGAATATTTTTACTTCTTTTTTATTTTTTGATGATCAAGCAATTATTTAACTTTTTTTTTTTAACTTCTATAAAATCTCTTTTATGGATCAAGCAATTGATCAAGCAATTTTTCCTTTTTTTTTTTTGTGATCTTCTAGTAACTTCTATTTTTTTTGTGGTCTTCTATTAACTTCAATAATCTCTTCTTTTTTTTTTTTTAATGATCAAGCCATTGAAAGGTAAAAAATAATACTGCAATGAAAAAAAGTTATACTGCAATGAAAATAAGTGGACACAACGACATCGAGAATAGAAAATGAAAACCTCCTATATTTTATTACTTATGTGGCTAAGTAAAATTAACACACCCATTTTGGAAAAAAAAAATTAACATACCCATTATGGATGGTCAGTGGCATGATTTCTCATTATCACTTCCCTAATTTCCACTATATTTTAGAGGGTAGCCCATCCAATTACCTAACCCAACCCTGAGTCCCCAACATTGGGCCTAAGCCTCAATAAGGGGCTAGATAGGCTAGGCAAACGCCTTGACAAAGTCAACACTCTAGGCCTAGGCCCATAAGAAAATGTCAACAACAAAGCTTGTTTGAGGAAATTATAATGAAGAGAGAGATAGAATGTATATTGAAAATATAAAAATGTTTGAAATATGTGATTATAATTGAGTAGTTGTCAAATCAGTGATAGATAAAATTCTAATTTGAGAGAATAACGAGAATCAAACAGGCAATTATTAGTTATTATGAATGCTTTTAAAGTTCAAAATGATTTTTATGGCAAAGGACAATTTTTTTTTTTTCATGAGACAGTCCATTGTTATTAATTTAAGTTTGTCAATATAGATATATTCTTCTATATAAATGCAATATATAGATATTGACATGTAAAGTGAGTTAAATTATGATATACTAAATCAATATTAATCTAAAATGGCGCTATGCGTACCGATGATGCACACGTGTACAATTAGAACAAGTAACTTTTACGTAACTTTTTAATATTCATGAAACTATAAATCAAACAAATTATATCATCATTATCATTGCATACCACAATCATGATTGAACTTGTGGACTTCACAATGGCATCCCCACCATCCCAATGGTGCCACAAAAAGCAAACCTTAATCGATTGGAGACTAGAAAATAGTACAACTATATTATGATGGGAATCATCATTTCAATTTTTACCCTGAAGTTTAATCAACTTTTTTGCTACACATTGTCTAATCAAAATCTTTAACCATTTAACTTTTGGTATAACGACATGATCTAAGACAAGTAATGATTAAGAAAATTCATGATGAGCACATGATTTTGCCCTCTTTTTAGCTTATAATCAACAAAATGCCAAAATTCTTGAGTCCTCAAGGGTTTTGAATAATTACCTAGAATGAGTGGGAAACCCTTTTTCCTCTTTTTCTTGATATCTTTAAATTTCTATCACGTTTAATTTAAGTATCTAAAATTAAAAAAAAAAAAAAAACTAGCGAAGTTTAACAACGATGTCCTAAAAATTAAACAAATGCACAACACTAAAGCTCACATGTAAGAAGGCTAGTTCATAACATTTTCTTTTTTGTCTCATATCCAAATCTTTAAAATCCATTTATCAAGAAAGTTTTAAAAAGAATATACTAAGAAAGCTCGATAAATTGAAAAGAATTGTTGGATACATATAAGCAAATCTTTTAACGAGATATTTGTTATAATTGATAGTGATATATATAAAGTTTGAAATCTTAAATTTATGAACTTGGGCTACCTAACTAACCCAAACAAGTAACTCATAATGCATTTGTTTGTCATTATTTAACATTTTAGTTTAGAAATAAATATAAAACACTTATTTTGATAGTAAAAGTTACTCATTCATAAGACATTTTAGGTGATAAAAGTAAATTTACATTTTGTACTTAATTTACATTTTGTAGTTATCCAAACATGCTTTATAAGTCATATCAATTCTTCAAATAGTTAAGCAGAGACACACAACTTTAACTGCAAAAAGTATGCATAAAAAAAGGAGTTATGAGAAAAAGATAAAATGTCTGGCTAAATAAAGTTTAGCAGTCAAAAAAGCGAGGCATTGGCATTGGTCCCAACAAACCAATCTTTTGCCTTTTCTCATCTCCAATAAATAAAGTGGACTCATTTGAGAGCCCTTTTGAGCTTGAAACCAAAATAATGTAACAATTTTACCTTTCATAATTGATTAAAAGTGAAACATGTTCATTACATTGTAGAATATCCCATGACCATCATTGTCAAGATACTAAATCATGGGCATGCATTGCATGTACTAGTACTAGAGTTGTATCAATGATTCAAATTCAAGAGAAAGTTAAGTTTGGATTTAGACGTGAATTGATGCCATGAAAGTAGTTCAATGTATTTGGCATCCCTCAGTAGAATGGTAATTGACTATCTCTTCTTTAAGAATCGACTTTTTCGAAAGCTAGTAAATCATGATTATTGAAACTTACTGAAATCATTTGTATCCATGTGTGTGCATGAGACTGGATATATCTTGGGACTACAGTGTAATTATGCTCCGAAGGGCTTTTGGCACACATGATCAACAAGTTGGTTATAACATCTATATTGGTAGTGTTAAAATTAACTCTCCGTATAAGTAAAAAATAGAGTTTTTAGTGATTGTTAAATGATACTTAAACAAATTAAATTTAACAAATGTCACATTGATGACTCTAACTAAAAGTGTTAAATTTAACTATTAATTCAACAGTCAAAAAGTGAGTCAATCTAAGAAAAATAAAAAAAATAAAAAAAAACAAAAGGTGGGCCAATTCCAATTTAAGTAAAATAAAAAAAAAAGACTTATTGCCACTTAAGGTGTTAAATTATTGTTAACTTTAACAGTAAAATTAATAACTTATTAAAATAATTATTTTAACAACTACTTTAACACCACTAATGTAAGTTGTTTTTTAAGTTGCTAACTAACAACTCCACTAACAACTTACTTTAATACTATCAATATGAATGCTCTTACTAAAACCTTAACCTCGAGATGCATTGCTCGTTATGTAAAACTTGATGCAGTAGTTCCAGCATAATGCACGAGTCACCACGCTGTGGATAGAAGAATAATTCTCTAACATAACCATCTTCAGCTTCAATCTTTTCATAACTAGGTTTCCCCAAGAATTCCATTGGCTCATGATGCCCTTCAAATGTGGGTGGTGGGGGCCCTAAACATTAAACAAGACATCTAAAGACAAGTTTTAAACACTGTTATTTGCTAGGTATGTACTTATAAATTCTTAGGGACCAAAATGCCCCCAACGTGCTTTCCCCCAAAAAGTGAGGATCTGCCATTATGATCAAAAGAGCAGGCGTGAAAGTACTTGGTTGTATTTTATGGCTGTTTTGACCATTTTGATGAACAATGAGGGCTTTTCTGCCTTTTCATGCCGACATTATTATTATCATCACTGTTCAATGGTTTTTAAAGATTGGAAAGTGACGGATCAAAAGACCAAAAAACACAACATTTAGAATAATAATGCAAGATTATGGACTGATGCTGCTATACCCAGACAATCTCTGAGGATGAAGACTATAAACTCCTCCAAGAAAGCAGCTCTGCACTGTAATCGTTATAGGTTTCAGACCTACATTATCGTAATACCTCGATGTACCTTTAGTTTGTCACTACATACATTACATCGGAAAAAAAAGGCACATCAAAGAATAGTGCTATTTATTATCATCGATGATCACCATCTTTTAATGAGAAGTCTATTTAAATGCATCACATGACATCTATATATTTTATGTGACTTATCATTTAATGTAACCACACTAACATGTAAGATAATGATCATAACCACTAGTGATGAATAGTATTATTTATTATATTACCACAGGCTTCTCGAGAGAAAATGTGTTTTCTTTTTTTTCTTTTTTTCTTTTTTTTTTGATACATGAGGGATATAGGTGAGGGGAGGGGAGGAGGCAAATTTGGAGACGGGTATGTGTAGTTTGAACCCTGGACTTCCTACCTGGAACGCAAATATTCTAATCACCAGAGCACAAGTTCAAACAACAGATATCGTGGTTTTTTTAAGGAACAAGATTCAAAGTTTAGGAAGAATTAAGCATAAATTGTATCAATTTAACAAGACGAATGGTTTATGTTTTTTTGAATGAAGACTATATTTCTCTGACATAAAAAGATTGAGAGCTTGAAAGAGTATAACTATTTCAAGTTAGAATTGACCACCTAAATGGTCAAGAGTCATATTAATTATTTAGTTAATGCGATCCGTATGTATAGTATAGACATTTAATATTTATTGACCTCAGAGTACCAAATTCTCAAAATTTTTGAAGTATTTATTACTAATTTTTTCCATTTATATAAAGAAAATAAAGTGTAATATTTATAGATTTGTAGTTATCATGTCTTAAACTTGGTAAATGTTATGGAATGGAAGGTGCATATTCACTTATCCCAAGTTTTTTCTTCTGGGAACTTGTAAAATTGGTCGTCAACAATTATAGCCTTTCAAGATGAACATAAAAAAATAGCTCAAAAGGGTTAAAATAATGTGCACACGCGTGCATCCTCACAAATTACAAACTAACACAAAAGTAAATTAACGAGTTTTTACTAACCTCAATGGGTGCAACTATGATAATTATTAAGTTTTAATAATATGGTGTTTTGTGAAGGGAGCTTGGGGTGGTGGGTCTTCCACAAAATTTTAAATAAATATTTTAACCATACACTCACTTGTTTTTTTAATTTGGATCCTTTGATTTAATTTTAGATAAATTAGAGGGACAAAACAAATAACATCGTTCGTCTACAGGAAATTCAATTCACAACAAGTAAACACAAAAGGCGTCATGACGTATGGTGAAAAATATTTTACAATAAATAGAAAGAAAAAGGTTAAATTCTCCTATATAATGCCTAATAATATTGTGTTATTGAAGAGAGATAATTTATGCAATATTCGAAATCATATGCCAAAAAAACTTGGAAAATGAAATTAAATTGTAACATTATACACACACATTAATTAAAGACAAGTCTCACGGAGCTCAGTTTTTCCAGTATTGAAATTGAAATTCACGGAGCTCAATTTTTCCAATATTGGATTACTTTCTTTTGCTTGAATTCCTTTTATTATTTTTGAATGATGATTATCTGACATGGCCATAATGGCGGAGCCAGGCACCATTGGAGACCTAGATTAGAAGGGTGAGCCATACAGTACACACGGTTAAATTCATAATTTTTTTTAACAAGCTAAATTTTTTTTTTCTAATTTAGTGGGGCCCAGGCCCATTATGGCCCCTCTAGCTACCCCAGTGGACATGGGTTCTCCTTGGAGCTTATTTTGAGTTGTAGAATTTAGTTTTTCATTCTACTTATACATAGATAGTCGAGAGTTAATTCTTGATTAATGTAGATTGTGTGAATAAATCTGGCTTAACTATAGAATATTCATGATTAAGTCATCTAAAACTTATTTTACTAAGGGGCAAGGAATTTACATAATCTAATAATGGCAACGGGTTTGAGAAATGCTCGGTCGGTGACGCTAAAATGAGCTAGATGTTGGTATCAAAAATAAAGAAGGCACCAGTTGTACCTCTCCGGACTGTGATTCGTTACGAGCTGAGGAATGAGAAGGTGACTAAACCCAACATCAAGTCAAGTTTGGGTAGGCTACTCTTGCTAAAAGGGGTGGATTTATCTTTTATCAAAATGATTTCCAAAGGGTTTGGGAAATTCATTGGTGTCATTTTCAATTTTTGCAGTTATTTGAAGTCTAATGATTTTTGCTTGATGTCAATATTCTGGTTGTGAATAGTCAATTTCATTGATATTCTTCTCACTTTCAGTTTCAACAGGTACGATATGGAAAATTTAGCTTTCAATTTCATGTATATTACATTACATTTACTGGTTGGTTGGTGGTCAACTTCCTTTACTTATATTATTATGTCTCTTTCTTTCTTTGTTTTTTTTTTTTTTTTCAATTTGAAAATGGAAACATGGAAAACTTATGTGAATGAGATAAATAGATAGTTGCATGGTTGGCAACTGGCATTGGCCTCACTTTTTTTGCATTATTGTGTTTCTTTTTTTGTACAGCAAAAAATTCTATGTACTTTAAGTAGTAAAGTCGACATAATTAGGACTCACTTTCTTATTCCAGACAATTACACTTCCATTTTTTTCTTTCTATACAGTTTAGCTTATAAATGAAAAATAGACAAATGGATTTATAACAGATGGACATGCAACAATATGTTCTACAAACTTTGCTGCTATTGTGCTGCATGAAAATATAATGTATAGAAAAAAAAAAATGGACGGGTCTAGGAAATAAAATATATATGTGAGACAGAATTTGTTAATTAAAATACATTCCTTGAGCATTTAGAATTTAAATAAACTGAGCAACACAATAGTTTGAACAAACTAATAGGATCCCAAGAAAGAAAAAATTTAGAGTTTGGTGGCCAAATTTTGTTCTGTTGTAAAGATACTACAATTGCTAATTAAACAGGATCCGAAGTCTAATGGCGCCTTATTATTTAAGTTCTATTGTAATGCTACTACAATTACTAATCAGGCAACAAACGAATCTGCAATAATAAGTTGGTTCTAATATGAATATAATGAAAAGTTGAAAGAGTTGACTTCCCACAGCTGAAGAACTACCCTCACTGCAAATGGCCTTCCGTTGTCTGGGAGTTAAGAAGGAAGATTTAATCAATAGGACAATAAATCACTTTGGTATGTCATGCATTATTACGTTTTTGGACGACTTTATATAGAGTTCATTAGAGGCTATATGTCCAAATGAAGTGGAGTACTCTTTTGATATGTTTACCTAACTGATAAGGATTAAATCTTAATTTCATTCGAAAAGGATTGAATCTTAAAAGTTACCACAATGAATAATTCTAAGATTTAAATATATTTGCTATTAATATTTTCATGCATGCCTCATATGGATCTTTGTTTTTCATTTGTGGTTACTTTTCCAATTATTTTGCTTAGTTTTTGCCGGAGTGTGCTTTTTTCTATAGAGCCATATGAGTCTCCATTAAAGAGTTTTTTTTATGCATGGAGAGTAGTATATTGCAATCTCTAGAGTGACAAGTCCAGAAGATTCTTATTTGTGACATAGACGGCAAGCCAACAAAACTCAAAACTAATGTCGTCCACAAAGAAGTGTTTCAAAATTTGTATTGATAAATATAGTTTGCTATCGTGCTATTTTTTCTCCTCAACGGTAGAATATAATTCTATTTTTCTTACACAATACTAGCATCCCGTGCATTGCACGATCTAAAAACTAGTCGAGAAAATATATGAAGATTAATTGAAGGCCCAACATTCAAAATCAAAGAAATAGAAATTAAAGGAAGGAAAAAACTTCAGTGTTCTAGGAGCATTGATTACTTAGTGCTCCGGCCACTAAATTATTGCCATTTGTATTATTAGTAGCCCACTTAAACAAGTCGCACCCCCTCTATTAACAGCCTTAACATTCATTTGAATTCCACTTTCTTTTTTTTTTCCTTTTTTTTTTCTCAGTTGAAATATTCCACTTTTGGTTTTAACTTTAGTTTTTCATTTCATCATTTTTTTAAACTTTTCACTTGCTCGCCATAATTAATCATCAGATTGCACAATGAAAATGAAAATGAAAATTTTCACAAGCATCTTCAAGTTATAATCATTTGTGTTAATTGATAAATTAATATAAGTCAATTATTATGTTACTAATTAATTACCACACAAATAATTAAGTGTTTATCATCAGTTTGTAAATGCCGTTGAGACACCTCTTCAGCAGCAAAGGGTGCACTGGATGAACACCTAACATCATCTATAATGAATTGCATCAACGACTCGTCTTTATCTTCTTCTTCCGTGCAAGCCGTCGATGATGAGACTAAAGGCACATGAAATGGGAAAAAAAAGTGAAATGAAAAACTAAAGTTCAAACCAAAAATGGAAAATATTTTAGCCGGCAAATGACACACACGTGAAATGAAAAAAAGGGTGAAATGTAAAACTAAATTTAAAACTATATATTTCAATTGAAAAAAAAATAAAAATCGAAAATGGAATTCAAAGGAATGTTAACGGTGTTAATGGGGGTGTGATTTGTTTAAGTGGATCGTTAATAATACAAATTGCAAAAATTTAGTGGCCGGAGTACTGAGTGCTCAGTGCTCCTAGAGCATTGAAGTTTTTTCCGAAGTTAAAGAGTTGATAATATTATAATGAAACTAAATCAACAAATAAGCTGACGTGACTCTTATATAGTTATACATGTTCGACTATAATAGTCATGTTGCTTCATCCTACGAACCCCACCCGGTCACCCTACCCCTAAGATGCACACTCTCCTTAGTCCTCATGACCTAGATAGGGAAAACTTAGAAGCTCCAAAATCCAAGTCTCCAACCTAACCCTATACTACTTGCAAATATTCCTTTTCTTTGTCCCTTACATAATATTCCCACATAAACTTCTTTTTACCACATAGATAAAACGAATCCGAAACTCACAAGAAAACAAACAAAGCCCATATGTCCCTCCATTTTTGTATGAATATGTTCAATTTTAAGCCTCTCCTTTTGCATGAAAACAAAAATAGCCCATACATGCATACTGTATATTTTCTTTTCTCTATTCAATTCCATGGCTGGCTGGCTCTGTATCTTCTTTTGAGAAAATGACTTGACCGTACCATTTTACAGGCTAAAAAACCTTTAGTTTTAAATCGAAGCATGAACTACCAAGGATGGAAATTTACTTCTGGATAAAATTTTGTTTTCTTCTTGGTCCTTTCCATTTAGTTTTATCATAGAATTGACAGTCTATTTGGTAGTCCCGTTCTAGCGCCTGATGTGTAGTACACTATGACACCACATGAACTATATGGTATGCATGTGGAAACTCCATATGCATGCCATATAGCCCATGTGGTGCCATAGTGTACGATGTATCGGGCACTAGATCAATTTTAGTCTATTTGGTAACCACTTATAATGCCACTTGAAATGCCTTTCTGTATAATTGGGTACAAATTGGACACAGGGAATTTTCAATTTTTGGGACCACTAATTGGTGTGATATGGATCCATTATGCCAATAGTTGGTGTCAAAATATGGAGGTTCTATGTGAATTTTTCACACATTTATAATGAAAGTGATTACCATGAAAGGTTTTGTCAAAACTAAAGGGTGTGATATGATAGCAGAGATGATGTACACTGATTTGATAAGAGAACTAGGTACATTGATGTCATTAAGGATATGCCTCGCAACATTTGATATGTTGCTTACTTGTTTCATCAATAATAGCTATAATGCAAAAATTTGCAAGAGAAATTCAATCTTGTCACATCGATAATGGAATATAAGAAAAATTCGCTGCGCACATTTGAGAAAAGGCGAACCATGAAATAAGTTTCCCCAAAGGGCTAGCACTGATCCATCATCTTCAGGGTTCCTTCACTAGCTTGGAAGGGTTTGTTCTTGATGCAACAAAACTTATCTCATCACTGGAATATGATATACGAAAAATCTACTGTTATGTTTGATGCATATGCTCAAGCGAAAGGTTCACAAAAAATGTGATATCCCATATGTAAGTTAATTAATACAAGTGTCCAAGATTTTGTCAAGAAGTGTCAAATATATTAGAAAAATATATGCAAGTGATTATTATTATTATTATTATTTACAAGGGGAGATTAGGGGAAGGATATGCATCGCATGCTTGAAACTCGTATATAATTCAACCCACGTACGTATCATTAAATCTAATGTGACATATTAGAAGTTGTCGTTATCGGCGATAGAATTCATGGCAAGGGACAAACTATCGTGTAAAAGACTAGCACGACAAAAAGCACAAAGTTTTTTTTTTTTTGTGATAGTAGTATCTCAATTAGAGTCAACAAACAATGATGACCACCCAAGGCTATAAGCATTCACAAAGGATCAAAATGGAATGAGTGCACTTCCAATTATTATGCACAGTTACAAGCCCAATATGTTATCACGTAGAATCTTTACTATGATTCTGTCCCAATTATTCCCACCTAAACTTCAAACAATAAAGAGACATTCAATTCTTTGAAGTCCAGCAAAACATTATCTTCCTAGTTTCAAAAATTATTTGAAAAATTATCACTGTTTAGGTTGATATTCTTTTCATCACAATGAAAATAAGCACCAAACAAGAAATAAGCACTAAAGAATTGAATAGATTAATTAAACTTCATAAAACACATAGTAGTTTGACTTTTTGTGTTTTCAAAGTAAGCTCTGAAAACTAATTACCTTGCTACTTGACCCCGATTCTTATACTTTGTTTGACAGTTTTTTCGTGGCTAAATTAAGTACCCAAAGGTAACGAACGGATCGAACTACCAATTAGTTCGGTTCTAGAACTAATTTGTTCAGTGAAGTAGGCTAAGGCCAGCATAGAAGCTTATCGCTAGGCATCATCATAAATTTAAAGCGCGACATTGAGTCCACACAATCGAGTTAATTGTTTGTATTTCAAGGGTATTTAACTCTTTACCCAAAATAAAAAAGGGTTTACCATGTCATGCCGCCGTGAGGTGCAAGCAGCACACATGCTTTAGACTCGTTACATGTCTTGCGTTGATTACATTTTATCATGCATTGTCAAATGGGTAATTTACAGTTAACATATCCAACCTTTTAAGTATTAATAGATCACGTCCTCAAATTTTATTTTTCTTTCTGTGGGTCATCAACCTTTTAAGAAATCCCCGTCAAAGTCCCTGATAACGGAAAATATCAATTTCCTCCATCAAGTCAAAGGCATTTTTGATAAAATATAAAAAATGAATATTTTAATTTAATTTTTTTTTTTAAGAAAGCCTCTGCTGTTCCAACATCCCTTATGGCAGCAGGCGGGGAGGCCTCCCCGGGTGCTTGCTGCCTCGACAGCCAAAGAGCTGCTGGAAATGGCAGTAGGGGGGAAATCCCCCCGGGCCGGTGCTTGTTGTCAGAAATGGCAGCAAGCACTACTGTCATTTCTGACAGCCCTTTATGGCATCAGTCTCTCCCTGCTGCTATTTCTGGGATGCCGGAAATGACAATAGGCAACAAGCACAGAAGGAAAAATAAAGGTTAGAAACATGATCTATTGATACTTGAAAGGTTAGAGACGTTAAGTATAAATTACCCATATCAAATCCAGATAGGCTAAAACTCAAGACACAAATCGATTTTTAGAAATAGAATGTTACTTACAAATTGCAGCTATAAGCTCAAAGTAACCAAGAGGGTACAAAAATTGAATCATTTGAGTTTTCTTTAACACTGTCCATCTTTATCATTCCTAGTCATAGTAAATTGTTTTGGTACGTCTGACCAGTTATTGTTTTTTTGACAATGTTAATTTATTAACAAGAACCAACATTGATTTTTTAGAAAAATATACGTCCGACAGATAAAGATGAATATAAACATTCATATTCAAAATGCATGGTGGTAATCTTGACTGGATAATCCCAACCACCTACTGAGCATTTTTGGTTGAGTAGCTCATCTTTTTGGAGGTAGCCGGGACACCCTATTAATTGCAGCCCTAATTAGTCCAACAAAAACCTAATCATTCTATAAATCCAAAACAGCAATGAAACAAACATGTTGTGGGCCCATTTTCACCTTCATCCTCGCCCAACCGTTACATCATACGCTTTAATTTTATGTACAAAAGATTTTGGGACATCAAAACTTTTCAAACTTTATCTCATACCATGTTTGATTGTATTTAGAAAACATTTCCCTAACGTTTTCATGTGCCAAGTGCAGGCTAGCGGTTCTTTTTCGTCAAAAATAGTGCCCTCAAATAAACTTGCAAGTTTTGTATTTACCTAAAACCGCGATCGGAATAGAAGGAGACAATATCTCTCATCAAAAGAAAGTTGTGTTACTTGAACAAAACAGTATATAAAAACTTAAACAAAATTGACACATGTCATCATCCTGTTTTCAACACATCACATTATATTTTCATCAATGATTATCACATGGGCTACATCTCTATTTTCTTACTCTTTTTATCTACTTATTTGTCCAAATAGAATTTTTCAAAGAAAAAAGAAAAATGGAATTGTTGCAGAAGAAAAATCTAGAGAGAGAAAGGGGGCATATGTATTGAAATCTCTGCAGTGGTGAGGACTGCAAGTTCTAATTATTCTTCTTCTGTGTTTTCACTGATTTTGTATTGTATTGTATAAAAAACTTTCCTGAGTGGCTCTATATGCATTACCCATCCACCCTCCCCCCACCCCCAACAGCCCCCAACAAAAAAAAATTGTCCCCCTAATATATGTATGTCTGTCTTTCTCCTCTCTCTCTATAGGCACGCACATATATATATATATATATACTTTAAGCTGGTAAGTGGGTGGCATGGACAGACCCGAGGCTGCAAAGGAAAAAGCACTATATATGTGGATATATAAATTGCAGGCTTAATGGTAATGTAATTTGAGAAAAGCAAAACTGGAGGCCTTGGTAAGCCCTGTTACATGTGATAAAGAAGACATCAAAGGCAATTGCATGCGTGTATGTATAAAAGATTCATCACCATCTTATTTATTTCCTCACCTCAAACTCACTCACTTTGAATATTTTCTCTCTGAAAACTGAAAACCCCTCCCCACTAAAAAGAACCCATCTTTTTATCCTTACTTTACAACTCTTTTTCACGTTCTTTTCGCAGTTCCCAGCTTTATTAAGCTCTCTTTAATCTCCATTGTTGATAGTTTTTGTGGGTTGAGTTCAAAGTTCAAATCTTTGAGCCCTTTGTAGTATCAATTGTTTTTGGATTTGATTCTTGAGATGTCGTTTTCTATGGAGGACTGAAAGATCGGAAGATCCCGGTGAGTTTTTCAATGTTTATTCCTTTTGATTCTTGTTTAGCATTTATGTGCGTTACTTATTGCATTTTTTGTTTCTTCCTAGCGTCTTTATTATACATATGCTTGTATGGTTAGACCTTGTGTCTTTACTCTCTTGGATTTTTCCACCCCATTTCTGTTTTTCTGCAACAAGTTTTCGTTTTGGTTAGGGGACAAGATAAAGGGTTCTAATGTCTTCTGGGTATTTCCACTATTTGATTAGATTTCGTTCTTATTTATGTATATATAACGTATCTATCTCTTGATGTACATATGTACTTTACTTTTATAGAATCTATATCTCTTCTCCTCCCCTTCGGGTACTGGGCTTTTAGTACCTCCAAAATGGGATTTTATTCAACTCAAACTATTCTATTTAACCATTTTCTGGCATTTCTCTGTCAAAATTTTTGTTTATAACCCTCTTCACTTTTTTTGGGTCTGCAGTGAAAAATGCATTTGATCTTTCAGTATTATGTCTCTCTGGTTCTGGTTTGTTCTTGAAACATATGTTTAATCATTGTCAGTTTGAAATTGGTGGAGTATGAAATGCTTGAAATCTACACTAATGATGTGGGTGCACCTGTTCTTCATTTTTGCGTGTGGAATTTGACTTTCCATTTTTGTATGTATTCTCAATTTTGGGCAATCTTGCTGACATTTGTTGTTTCTCTGTTTTTGGATTTTCAGTACAAATGGCTTTATATATTAGCAAGAATTAGAAGGGGAGTCTGTTCTATTTTGTTATAAATTGTTCAAATATCGGATTGATTGAGAAAATTCTGTCTTGATCTCATAATCATGCCTTGGAAGAAGATAAATGAAACCTCAGATCAACACTATGTTATCAAACCCCAGTTGCAGAAGCACATTAACTTAGTTCAGAAGAACCAGAAATTTACTCAGAATGGCAAAAATGGACATACCCAGGAGCCGCATAACATCAAACCTCAAAATCAGTCCTCACCCCCATCAAGAAGTAGGGGAAGGAGAAGGGGAAGGGGGGGGAGGAAATCTGATCAAGGTGAGGCCTTTATGCGACCAAGTTCAAGGCCGTGCACGGTGGTAAATAAGCCGGTGGTTGAGGAGCCCGCTGGAACAATTGTACCTGCCGTAAATAATGGGTCTGTTGGGAGTGGAGGGAGCTTATGTGAAGTAAACACCACTGGATTTCCTTCTTCAAGCAAGTCTTTGAGTTTTGCACGTAGGCCCGGATATGGGCAAATTGGGACAAAATGTGTTGTGAAGGCCAATCATTTCTTTGCTGAGTTACCAGACAAGGATTTGAATCATTATGATGTAAGCTGTTTTTCTTGATGCATTGACATAAACATATTTCTGTGATGTATCAGTTAATTTTATGTGAATTGTATGTGAAATAAAGAATTGGGCACGTAAACTGCCATCCATTGTCATTATACATGTAGTGTTATTTTCTTCTTATATCTGGCTTCTGATTTCCTTATCAGTTTCTTGTAGAGCATTAATGAGTCATAAAAGTGGATAATCAATGTTGTTCTTATTGTTGTTCTGATTTTTGAATTGTTCTGATTTTTGAATGCTGTTTTTAAAACTATTCTTTGATCTGTTTTGTCCTGTTCTTTATAGGTAACTATAACTCCTGAACTGACATCAAGAACTGTAAACCGAGCTATTATCGCTGAACTTGTGAGATTGTACAAAGCATCTGACTTAGGAATGCGATTGCCCGCATATGATGGTAGAAAGAGTCTTTACACTGCTGGCCAGCTTCCTTTTGCTTGGAAAGAGTTCAAGGTCAAGCTTATAGATGAAGAGGACGGAACAAATGGTCCAAAGTAAGAATTCATGGCCTTTACTATATTGCCGGTGTTATCGTTTAATGTATTGTTCTTTGTCAAACGGTTCTAAGTGTAGTTTCTGAAAATTTCAGGAGAGAGAGGGAATACAAAGTTGTGATCAGGTTTGTTGCGCAAGCAAACTTGCACCATTTAGGCCAATTTCTTTCTGGTAAGCGTGCAGATGGTCCAAAGGAAGCACTTCAAATTCTCGACATTGTGTTAAGAGAGCTCTCCATGAAAAGGTATGAAGCGCTTCACTCAGTATTCATACCTATCCATATAACATATGGCAATTGCCGAATAATATGCGCATTTGTAAAGGTACTGCCCTGTGGGGAAATCCTTCTTTTCTCCGGAAATACGAACGCCACAAAGACTTGGAGATGGCTTAGAGGCATGGTGTGGATTCTACCAGAGTATAAGACCCACCCAGATGGGCTTGTCTCTTAATATTGGTAATTGGAAATCCCACTGAAAATATATTGTTAAACACTACTGTCATCATCCGTTTCAAACTTTCACTCCTTTTTCTGCTTTACAGATATGGCTTCAGCTGCCTTCATTGAGGCTCTTCCAGTGATAGAATTTGTTGCCCAACTCCTAGAAAAAGATGTTCAGCCAGGCCATTGTCTGATTCCGACCGGGTTAAGGTACATGCCGTCATTTGACATGAGATGAACTCTAATTATTTCATGTTCTGTTGTTTGTTTGTGCACGTTTGAGCAATTGCCTCTTGATTGCTGTCCAGGTTAAAAAGGCCCTTAGAGGAGTGAAAGTCGAGGTGACTCACCGGGGCAATGTACGAAGGAAATATCGTGTTTCTGGCATTACTACCCAACCAACTAGAGAACTAGTGTAAGCCTGACGTACATGCTGGGTTCAATATATAAAGAATATATGTTCTTATTTTGTGTTAACGTTTCTATCATATTTTGCTCTAGATTTCCTGTTGACGACAATGCAAACATGAAATCAGTCGTCGAATATTTTAAAGAAATGTATGGCTTTACAATTCAGTATACCCATCTGCCTTGTCTTCAAGTAGGAAACCAGAAGAAGGCTAACTATTTACCAATGGAGGTGAGAAATCATCATCTGCTTTTGATTGAGATTCATTTATCTTTCTTTGAAAACTTTTTTGTGATAATGCTGTTCATTCCATAGGCCTGTAAAATTGTTGAAGGACAACGGTATACGAAAAGGTTGAGTGAGAAACAAATTACTTCCCTTCTGAAGGTTACATGCCAGAGGCCACGGGATAGGGAAAATGACATCGTGCAGGTACCCCATGATACTAGTATATATCTTCACCTTCCCTCTCATATTGCCCGAGTAGAGCTTTTGGTATCGATTATATGTGATATAAGATAACTAAAAATAAGCACTTATGCCTGAATGCCTTGTGCTTTAAGTATCTTAAGCACATATGTTAGATAAATCATGTTTTTTCATAAGATTTTGACAAACATAGAATTACATTTATGACCTTGTGTTCCTTAGTGATTATGAGATTGATAAGTTAGTGTGGCTAATATTTTGGCTTGTTCTTAAATAAATAGGACGTCTTAAAATTAAGAGTAATATGTAAGAGTTTGATTTGGAGTTTAGAAGCTACTTTGACGAGCTTATAATCCCCCAGCCCAACCCAGAGGGGAAAAAGAAAGAAAAAGATTTGCGGGTTGATTTGTCTAGCTTTGGGTAGTCTATTATACGTGTAATAATTTATTATTAAAAAAAAAAAAAAAAAAAAAGAAGAGAGAGATAAATTTGAAAATATTATAATCTCTAATGCAGTTTGTAGTAAAATGGCAGCAAGAATAAGATTTGCTATTTCACTCCTCCTATTTTTTCTTTTTCTTTTTTGTTTCTGGGGTTGCGTGGGTACTTATCATAAGAGGATGAAGATATGACAAATACAATTTTTTCAAATTCCCTATTTGCCCTTGAAAATAAATAAAAAATTGAGATGGAAGTAACATGTTTTGAGACAGTTAAAGCTATAGCTCAAATTGCAGAGTGTTCATTAATTTAAATAATTTAATTGGTGCTATAAGGTTCAGTCCTCAACGGATCCATCATGTTCTTTTCTTCTCATCGATCAAGGTACATGGTATCTCATGTTTTATTTACTTGAAATGCAGACGGTCCACAATAATGCTTATGAACAAGATGAATATGCCAAGGAGTTTGGGATAAAAATCAGTGAGAAACTTGCTTCTGTGGAGGCTAGAGTTCTTCCTGCTCCTTGGGTAAAATGCTTGCTATCTGAAACTTCAAGTTGTTCTTGAACTGCACACTATTTCACACTCTTTTAACTTGCACCTAACTCTTACATGCAGCTGAAATATCATGACACGGGGAAAGAAAAGAATTGTTTGCCTCAAGTTGGTCAATGGAATATGATGAACAAGGTTTTTTTTTATATATTTTTTAATTTCAATATAGCATTTAATTTATTATTAGTATTTTGTTTTTACCTCTGAAGATAAGAAATTTCTTATAAACCTCCCTAGTATAGGTTTTGTATCTCACCTTGGTCATATGATGTATCCAGAAAATGATCAACGGGATGACTGTCAGCCGTTGGGCATGTATTAACTTTTCACGGGGTGTCCAAGAGAGTGTTGCTCGTGGATTTTGTAATGATTTGGCACAAATGTGTCAAGTATCTGGAATGGTAGAATCTCCTTTTCTTTTTATACATACATCTTCTCCTTATTATGTACGTGCATTATGAACATAACACTGATTTTATTTCAATATAAAAATAAAATAGTAATCCTATCACTTCACAGGAATTTAATCCCGAGCCAGTTATTCCAATCTACACAGCCAGACCCGATCAAGTAGAGAAAGCTCTAAAGCATGTTTATCATTCTTGTATGAACAAACTAAAAGGAAAAGAATTGGAGCTTCTATTAGCCATTTTGCCTGACAACAACGGATCCCTATATGGTAATGCCATTAAAATGAAAAGATGATCAGTTGGTTACGAATAAAGTTTCGACGAATTGATACTGATCTTGCATTTTACTCTCTGATGATAGGTGATCTGAAGCGAATATGTGAAACTGATCTGGGTTTGATTTCCCAGTGCTGTCTTACAAAACACGTTTTCAAGATCAACAAGCAATATTTCTCTAATGTATCGTTGAAAATAAATGTTAAGGTTTGATCGTTCTGATTTCACGCTTTTAATTTTTCCTTAAAGTTCCCAATGAAAAGTCACACTGAACAGAACTACAAACCTTGAGCTCAGTGTCACTTGAAACATCATTATAATGTTCCTAAACTAAAAAATTTTTACATGTCAAACAGATGGGTGGCAGAAACACTGTTCTCTTGGATGCTATAAGCTGTAGAATTCCATTGGTTAGTGACATACCTACAATCATATTTGGAGCTGATGTGACACACCCCGAGAACGGAGAGGAAACGAGTCCATCGATAGCTGCTGTATAATTCTTAAACTGAAACAAACGGCATTTACCTTTCTTCTCTTAGTTATAAAAATGCTGAAATCCTGAATATGTCTCTCTAATTGTAGGTCGTAGCTTCTCAAGATTGGCCTGAGGTCACAAAGTATGCAGGATTGGTTTGCGCTCAAGCTCACAGACAAGAACTTATACAAGATTTATACAAAACCTGGCATGATCCGGTCTGCGGAACAGTTAGTGGCGGTATGATCAGGTATGCTGAGTTTTGCAAGATTTGTTACTTTACCCTTTCAATTTTCTGTTTTTCCCCCATTTTGGGCAAGACGTAAAAAAATATACTTATTCCGATGGTACATATGTATATTGCACTTCTCTTGTGCAGGGATCTTTTGGTTTCCTTCAGAAAGGCTACGGGCCAGAAACCGCAGAGGATAATATTTTACAGGTCCATATAATCCTTTTATTGGCTGCATTTCTTGAAAGCACAAGTTCCTTTTAAGAACTACATTCACTTTATTTCCATAGCACACAGTTTATGCCGATATTAGCTATCCATTAATCCCATCATTTAGACTTGTGGAAACTTAAATTGTATCACGATGACCATCAGCAACCACGGAGCATGAGCTGAGGCATGGTTGCGGACCACTTTGGTTAACTATATAAGATAAACGTACACCATATTAATCCTTGGTTTTCATCTTAAAAAGGCTTGATGTGAGTTTTATCCGTAACACGGCCCACAAGTTGGTGGCTTGTTTAATAATACCAACCCTGATATATCGATTCGCTTGCTAGAGCTAATGGAAATTCATCTTAAAAGATTAACGAGAGTAGCCAAAGTCCTTAGATGTTGTATACTTATTTTTATCTTTATTTGATGTTAAATTTACCCTTAACACGCTCCAAAAGATAGCTGCTCATTTGAGAACAACGATCTTGAAATCTTCTTTAGGATTTTAAATAGATGGATTAGCTCTTTAGACAGACTAGGTTTCCATGTTAAGACTTTGGGGATCCGTCTTAAAAGATAAACCTTATAAAGAAGAGTAACTCAAGCCTAGATGTTTTACATGGTTTTTTTTTTTTTTAATTGTTATTCAATGTGGATTTACCCTTAACATGTGTCAATATGATTTTATTTTAGCAAGAGCATATTATGAGTATACACTCTGATAAGTCACTTCTAGTACTAGTACATTCAGCGTAGTCCAATTTCAATTAGCGTACACGTTTATGTATTCTTAAAACTATGTATCTAACTTGAGGAACAAAAAACACAGGGATGGCGTTAGTGAAGGGCAGTTTTATCAGGTCCTATTGTTCGAGTTGGATGCAATTCGCAAGGTTAGTGACAAATTTCTTGTGAACTAATTTCTCTTTTTAAACTTTCTTCAATACCCAATGATATGCCTGGATCACTTACCAATGATAAATCTTATGAAGGCATGTGCCTCTTTGGAACCAAATTACCAACCACCTGTGACCTTTATTGTGGTACAAAAACGACATCACACCAGACTTTTTCCTAACAATCATCGGGACAAGAGCAGCACTGACAAGAGTGGAAATATATTACCAGGTATTTACCCACATTTTTGCAAAATGAAACTTTCTTCATTAACTTAGATTAGCTTATATATATGCTCTTATTCAGAATTTTCATTATTGAATCTAATAATTTTCAGTTCTTTTATTTGTCAGGCACTGTGGTTGATTCTAAAATCTGTCATCCAACGGAATTCGACTTTTATCTCTGTAGCCATGCTGGTATTCAGGTAAATGCTTAACATGTTTCTCCTCTTTCATAACACGCATCTATAATAATTACTTAATGACATTGAATTGAATACTCTTGGCTTTCAGGGAACGAGTCGTCCTGCCCATTACCATGTCCTTTGGGACGAAAACAATTTTACCGCAGACGGGATGCAGTTATTGACAAATAATCTCTGCTATACATATGCCAGATGCACGCGTTCTGTCTCTGTCGGTAAGACGTTTTCCTCTCAATCTCTTGGAACCAACTTAGCATAATGCAAAACAAGATCCTGAACTCAATATTATAGATCTGACATCTTCAGAAAACATATTTTCACAGTTCTCACCTCCTCTAATTTTTCACAGTTCCTCCTGCATATTATGCTCACTTGGCTGCATTCCGGGCAAGATTCTACATGGAACCAGATGCACAGGAAAATGGCTGTGGTTTGGGCCAAGGTTGCAAGAGTGCACGAGCAGCTGGTGAGTCCGGTGTACGCCCATTGCCAGCCCTTAAAGAAAATGTAAAAAGAGTAATGTTTTATTGTTAGGAAGAGAGTAGAAGTAGCTAGCAGAGATAACAGCGCGATCGGTTTAATGTAGGATTAATCGTATGGGGCAGAGCCTTGTTTGTACATCATGTATGAAAGTGCATGCAAGTTTGCATGGTTTTGAACTTCGATCGTCTGACGATGTAAAGATAATAACCCTTCTTTCTGCTAGATATGGTTTCTTGAATTGCACTCTGGATCATAGTTCTTGAACGTGTCATCTTGCAAATGTACGAGGAAATGTGTAGTTGAGCTTATAAAGGTAAAAGATTATGGGATTAGATACTCCTACTATCTCATAAATTAAAATTAAAAAAAAAAATGAGAGAGAGAGGGAGAGAGAGAGAGAGAGAGACTTCAGCTTCTTAGTTTCACCATCTAAAGATATATTTGCAAACATGAGCTCTTGATGCATACCCGTAAGGGAAAGTTCGAGTATGCAAGAGATTCCCTCCCAAATGATGTACACAGCTAGTCTCAACCTTAGTACTTCTTATCACAAAGATAACATAATATATTTTTAAGACAGAGCAATCACCATAGTATGCGCAGAAAGCACCAACACAATGACTCGTGATCATCGCATACTAAAAGGAAATTCGGTTTCAATAACACTTCATATGAGTTCATATGTCCTCGATTACGATATTGGATTGGGGAAAAAAACATACATAAAGTGTTGAAGCAAATTATTAGCAAAAAAACTTTCAACCTTAAATATTTATTTTTATCATTATTATATATTCATGTTTTATAACTCCAAGACATTGCTATAACCTATAGTAATTACTTATGTTACAATTCTTATTATTATGGTGGTTACAATTATTTTTTTGCAATAACTTGGTCTTATAAGTAACTAATTTGAATCACTATATTTTAAGAGAGTTGGAGACATAGCCTACTTAATAAGTTCCCATTCTTGATTAAACTCATTAAAACTATTTCATCTGGTTTACTATGATATTTGGGCAACAACGTAGTAGAAGGCTTGTTCAATTTTCTCCCCATGGTCATGTATATGGTAGGGGATACCACTACGAGTTTAAAAGGGGCTTTATCTTGGAGCCGTATGATCCGATAGCACATACACAAACGGAGGCAATTTACAATTTTAGGACAATGTCCTAATTAACACACAACTCTCCTTTAAGGCCAGCTTTCTAAAATTTTCTTCTATTATTTTCATTGTTTAATTTGATTAAGTTTGAGTGTTACTTTATCATCTACTATTATACATATATAAATCACAAATTTTCCCAACATATATAAAGTGGTAGGTATGTTGTAGTTTGTCTGATGTTATGTATGGAGCGATATGTTAGTCAATTAATTGATTCTTGAATTTGAAGGACGGAACTGGCACAATCTAGCAAAAGGGAAATTTTGGTTTCATCTAATAATGTGACATTTGGTAATTAAGTTAAACTCTTTTGTATCCGATATTGCTCAATAATTCCAACTTCATAAATCAGGAATTAAGGTTTCCCCTCAAAATCATATATATATTGAATACCGTGTTTGATATATAAACGGCATAGTGATAATAGGACATAGTGATAGGAAGGGCCAACTGCAATATATATATATATATATATATATATCAATCTTGCGTCATGATGATTGACGTCTACATATTAAGACTATTTATCTATATCGAGTGGCACATTTGGCCGATCTTTTGTATTTGATTCCCCATGCCTAAACTTCAAGTGTCATAGATCTCTCTCAAAATCATTTTGGAATATCATATTAATTACTTGAAATATATTCGGCCCGATTATGACATCAATCTTCTGTCATGATTGATATCTATTCATATATATCTTCATGTGTTTACGATCTTTATTGTTATTATTAAAATAATAATAATAATAATAATAATATATTATGTTGAGTCACATCTCTTAAAATTTTTTAATTATTCTTGATATAAACTGATATTGTATAAAAATTGATAATACTTTCATATATTTTTCTGAAAGTAGATCATACTTTCTTATTATTATCCGTTCTTCATGTATAATTATTGAAAGCATATATGTCTGAGAGGAATTCCTTCTTTCCCCTTCATCTCTATGTATAGTTATTGGAGAAATTATCAATTCTTCATATTTCTTGGAATAATTATACTTTTTAACTCAAAAATCTCCATCTCATCAATCTCAATCGGATTTCACTTATAAAGAGATCACTTGCAAAGAATCGATATGAAAACGAGGATCAAAAGGGTTTTTCAATGAAATAAGCTCGAGAAAAACAAATGATCACAAACAAGAAAATCATGTGTAAATTAATTCAATCAAAATACATAGCTGGAAATGTCACTATACTGGGGACCAACTCCTTATATGGAATGGTAACAAATTCATGTAAAACTTATCATTTTCTTCATTTCCAATCCTTATGAGAGTGACAAACCAGCAGTTCATAAATTAATGATCAGGAAATCTGGCATTTTCACATGCATTGAACACCAAGGACTGTAAAAATCTTTGCCCAAAACTGAAGTTTTCAAACTGAAAAATGACCCCATTGTGTAACCCAGATATATAAGTATGTATATATTTATCAAGTTGATAATTAATAAAAGAGAGATTAATATCATGTGATCATCAGAACTCGACAATACAGTGGAGGATTCTTTCCTTTATTTGATACTGTTGAGTTCTCTCCGTAGTCTCTGGGCACATCCAAATAAATCATAAATGCGAAGACTTGTCAATTTTGCTTCTAACATTCAGAAACCTCCAATTAATTTATTAGATGAATATATAACCAGTAATAATTCATATATATGAATTAAGCAAAGGTTGTTACATGATATATATTTTAATTAATTCTGCTCTATGTGTGTGTGTGTATATTGTTCAAGAAAGATTTCACAAGATTCTACTTCATGGAGGCTTTTCATATTCCAAATCTAAAAATTTAATTATCTATGAAGGACACTGAGGTATGCCAAATGGAACCCAAAATTTGGATATATATATATATATATATATATATGTTAATTTCATTGTCAACAAGAAAGTGTCATAACAACAAACTAAGTCTTATTCCTGATACAATTTTGATCCTGGCATAAACCAAATTGGGATCAACGTGTAGATTTTAAATGCTGGATCAAATTTAAGATGAGCCTTTCTTTTTGCTTCATTGGAGATTCTTTTAGTGTCTCCAATCCTTGTACACCATCCCATTTTCTTTTATAAATCCATTGTCATTCAACCCGGATTTAATAAGGGGGATCGAGAGAACGCAACTATTTATTGAGGTTTTTTTTTTTTTAATTTAAATTTTTGCTTCATCCTTGTACCAGTCACATTGGGTGCAGATATCTACTACTTCTGGTTTTGGTTTACATTTTCAAGACAAAGATATATATGTATCATAATTAATTACAAAATGCGAAGTTACTAACCTTGAGGTAAAATGCCAAAAAGTACATAATTTTTGTCTGGAAAACTGGCCAAGAGGATTATTAAAGATGGGGCAGATGCGTATCAGATCTACATCAATCAACCATCTTTCAAAAATTAAACCCTACTGATAAACTAATGGCAAAAGATGAAATTTTTTATTGATGAAATTTCAATCAAATTGCCTTCTTTCAAGAAAACCAAATTGATGGTTGAATTGTAACCAAAAGTATCCAATCAGAAATTGCAAGAAATGCCAAGAAACAAAAGAGTTTTCTTGAAAATGATATGTCAAAACTCAAAAGACACGAAGAAATATCAGTTCAATTGTTGCACATATAAAATATTATGTAAGATAGTACACACATCAAATTTGCAGGAATGATACAAAAAGTCATCAAGGCTCACCTTCCAAAGCATTTCTAGGGATCACCAGATCAATGAATTTGGGTGTCCCATGAAATTTCTGTCAAGAAATACTATGAATCCATTAGATAGATCCGAGAAATGTTTACACCAAAAGGAACAAAACTATAAACCCATATATACACAACTAAAGAGAACCATTGGAAACACAGGTGATGAACCCAGAAACATAAATAAAGAATACTATACAACAGGGAAATCATAAATTAAATTCCATACCTTTTTCCACCAAAGACAAAACCCTATTAGATTCTTGATGTTCCTGTTAGGGTTCATGGGTGGAGCGGAGAATAGGGTTTTTCATGCCCACCGGCATCAGATGAAGCAACCACGTGATCTTATCGCTCCGACCAAGAAACGTTTAGATCACGCTGGCAGCTTCAACTCATACGAGTGCATGATGATCATCACACGAGGCACCGGCGGCCGGTCTCCATCTAGCCAAAATAGCTAGAGGCAAGTTTCTGAAGAATTCCCATTAGGGTATTTGGTGAAAGGAAAAGAAAACCTAGCTAGTTAATTAGTTTTCTTTCATCTTGTGCTAAAAAGGTTGGCCTAGAGAAGAGGGGCATATGGGGCTATAAATAGAGGTATGAAACAGTAGAGATTAAAGAAGGGGGGGAATATGGTTTTAGTGGATAAAAGATAGAGAATTGGTGAAGGAAAAGCGTAGGATAAGCCATATAATAGAAACAAAAATGTATAGATGTATTACAAGGTGGTCCTGACCCCCGTGGGATTCAAAATTGAATATTTGTCACGCCACAACCTCCATTTTTTTGCAGATGCAGACAGGTTTTAGTGAGAGTTTCTATACATTTGTTAGAGCATTCATTAACTTTGGGTGGGGTGGGGTGGGGGGACCCTTAGCCTAGCTAGCTAGGTATCATGCACATCACAAGTGTACGAGCCTTTGTTTCTATATATTTTCAATCAAGATATATATAATTCTACATGTTATTATTAGTTAGATAATAAGATGTTCGAGATTAGTTGTCATAACTGACTGTAAAGAAAGATATATCTTTTGTGCTAGATTAAGCATTTAATGAGAAAGATGATCGAATCTCAAGTTGTAATGCGGGGCAAGACTCATGACCCATGCATGTGATGAAAAAAGCTAGTCAGAATTTTACTTTTCCCTTGGAGGAAAAAAAAATGATGTAAAAGCATTTTCAACAAAGCATTAGATAATCAAATAATTAATTTTGAGTTCAATTGTGATCATTTATTGCTAAGAAAAATATCTTAATTAATGCTAGACTAGACATTTAATGAGAAAGATGGGTAAAATCTAAAGTTGTAGTGTGGTAAAACCGGTCCGGCTATGGAGAGTTTAGTTCTCCCCTTACAAAGTGGAAACTATCACATGGCTGTATATGATTGAGACCTCAATCCCTCAACCCCCAATTACATGCAGCTCAATCTCTCAACCCCCAATCATATGCAGTCACGTGACAGTTTCCACTTCGTAAGGGGAGAGCTAAGTTCTCCTTAAAAAATCACGTGGTAACAGTGGTAAAACCCCTCTCTCAAAGAAAAGTAACCCCAAAAAAAAAAAAAAATTTCAACCCAACATTAGATAATCATGCCATATAATAACTTGATGAGACAATTGTGATCATATGTTGTGAAGAAAAATTTCTAATATATATGTGCTATAGACATAATTAATGAGAATGATGAATTGATCAATTTGAAGTTGTAAAGCGTGTTAAGGTCCACGAGACAATACTAGACGAGTTACATGTTAATCTTTCTTCCAAAAAAACATAACTAGATATGTAAAAAAATTTCAAGATGAAATTTAATTGTATTAATTATATATATAAATCATATATATTCAAATAATTTGAGTAAAAGTATAATTATAGCTAGGTCGTTAAGAAGAATATCTCTTATGTGTTAGATTAGACATTTAATGAGAAAGATAAATATTGTATCTGAAGTTGTAAAGCATGATATAAGGCTCATGCGCGACAAAACAATACAAATTAGACTTTACTTTTCTCTCAAAGAAAAATAACTAAAAATGTTAAAACATCTTTAATATATACTGGTCAGTCTTGTAGAAGACATTTTGGCCTTACTAGGCTTGAAATTTTTCTATAGATGTTGGATCTATACGTGTTTTAAAGCTAGTCCATCGTATTTGACACGTACAGAGGTAGCACACATATATAATTATAATTATATGTCCCTCTCCAGCAACTCCAACTTCTATAACAAAGAGTTATACAGCTAAACCGGAAAGTGTAAAATACCAATAACATTAAAAAAGACCATGGCTTTAACAATTGTACATATCGCTTATTCCATATAAGATTCACAATAAAGGTGAAATAAAAGAGCATCTCAATCAAATTAATGAGATTATGTGAATCTCTCTCTTTAATCCCCTATTTATCTCTTTAATCCTGGTTTCCTTAATAGAATCTTTTCTGTGTTTAGTTCCAATGGGCATTTCTTCCAAAATTTGCCATTTGTTGGACACTTAGTAATCTAAACAACTGTTTGAGGGCCAACTGGAAAGAACCCTAACTAGTTTACTTATTGTTATTTGATGCAGACAATTCAGAAAATGACTGCTGATGGTGATTCTTGCTTATGAGGTTTTGTGAGTACCGGTTTCCATTTAGTTCCTGATCTATAGAGCCCCTTTCAGATTAGTCCTCAAGCACTGATGAATTCTCAAATATCTTTTATAACCGATTACATGCCAATTCTGGCTTTCATACGAGTTCCCGAGTTTTTTTAGACGTTAATGCACTTGGAGATTTTGATCTCAACAGTTTGATATGGGACATTGACCAAGACATGTAGAGGACAAAAGTGTTACAGAGGAAAAAGATGGAGACCTTTAGTGCTATTAAAATGTGGTCTATTTTTCATTTGTTATATTTTGTATTTTATTATTCTCCTTTGTTTATTTAATAGAACTTTATATTCAAAAATGAATATCCTGAAATAGTTTTTTCCTTGAATTTTAGTGCTATAACCAATTTTGAAGGTTTTTATTATGATCACCAATGGTAATTTGGAACCAAAATGTGAAGGTGATTGGGACTAATTAGTAAGAGGCATTATGAGATTGGGGACTAAAAGTGCACCTTTCTTTATATTTTTCCACTTCCTGAAATTTATAAATATATATACATGAAATTCTCCCATGGAATAATTGAATCAATGGGAGAGATACAGATGATTATTTGGAATCAAAATTTAAGTACCTAAAAAAATGATTAGTTAGCATATTTGCCTAAACTTTGTAGATAATAATAATTATAATTTGATACAAGGAATAATCTCCTTTTTTATTCTCCCACCACCTTGTCTGATTCTTTCTTGCATCCTTCCTTTCTTTCTTTCTTTCCTTTTTCTTTTTTTTTCTTTTTGTTTTTCTTTTTCTCTTATATATTCATGCAAGTTAAATCTTACAAATTTACTCGACTTTAGCAATGCGCTCCGGTTTCTCACAAAAAAAAAAAAAAAAAGGACTGTCTTCCATCTCTGTTAACAGGTAGGAGAAAGCTCTCTTCTACTTTCTACTCGAGGGAGAATCTTTGATGTCCTTGAAGACATCTTTGCATGTTTCTATTACCTTTTGTGGAACGAATTTAATGCAGTAAAAGAACAAATTGAGTTCTCAATGTAAGTTAAATCTTGCTAATACATATAATCAAATTTAGCGATGCGCTCCCATTTATTCCTCATAGGAAAATATATAGACCGACTTCATCCCTGCTCAATGGGTAGGAGAAAGCTCCCTGCTACTTCCTACTCGAGAGAGAGAATCTTTGATATTCTTACGGTTTGGGATATGAATTTAATGCAGTAAAAGGACAAACTGGGTTATCAATCCAGTTCTCACTACTATTTAAAATTATGCGTATCCTAGATACTAGTAAACAAAATTGTACATAAATGGATCATAGTTGAAAGCCCGATACAAAACTTTCAGAAAAATAAATAGAATTACACGTGAAAGTGTAGATCGTAATGAGAAGAATATATATAAATATAAAAGTTTATCATATTTGTAAAATATCACATTTCTTAAATGAATGTTATTCCTTTTGGGATTATATTCCACTAGGCATCAATGTTCCTCGGGTTATCTGATAGCATCAAAGGGCTAAATCATGTATTGACACCTCTATAGCCATGTCTGATTTCTCAATATATACACACACACACACATACCAGCATTTACACCTTATATTAATTTTAAAAAAAAAAATCGTGTTTTATCCCCATCAATTTCCACCTCATCTATTAACTGAAAAAATCATCCAACAAGTCAGTCGTGCTTATATCTCCAAAAAACTAACTAGAAAGAACCACATGAGAAGCTTCAATCGTGCTTATATCTCATAAACACTCAATTCTGAGACGAAGGTCTGAGGGATCGCTTAGGTACCAAAAGAGATGATGGAAAAAGAAGAGACATATTTGGAGAATTTATGACAAAAGTTAGAACAGCTAATGATTTTTTTTAAACATATCTTAAGTATAAATCCTTTTGGACCTATATGTAGCCTATATAGTGACGAGTCTCAGCAGTGGCAAACAGCTTTTCTAGAGCTTTAATTAACATTAGCATTTACTCACATTTTTCTTGAAAGAGATGTTCATTTTAATTTCCACTGGTTTTCTTTTTGCCTTTTTAAAGCAAACCTAACCAAACCAATATCATTAAATCAAATTGCCACCTAAGGTACAAATAAAAGTTGAATGCGATCCTTACATCCTCTTCGATCTAAAGACTATGATGAGGGCACCAGGAGAATTGGTTGTTGACCAATAATAACTCCAACAGCATATAATTAAGCACCCCGTTTATCAATTATATTGAAAACTTAAGAGGAATCCGCTAACGGTTTCATCTGTTCTACAATATCTGACTTCGTATAGTTGTAGAAAGCATATAAGGAACAAGAAGAGGATAAAAAACGCAGCCCATCCCGTCCTTGTTAGCTCATGTAAAGGGCAGAATGGAGCTGTCGAACAAGGATCGGCCGAGGGACCCTTGGGTCTAGGGGACTAGATGATAGCTATTGGACTGACCTACTGTTTCATTAAATTAACTCTTTACTGAATCACCAAGTTAAAATGAAGGTACAACCTTAGACAAGACCATATATCTGTCACATTTTGACTTCTCCATGGCCACTGACATCTCAAAACAAAAAGAATTATAAGTATTATCATTCAGTTGCCAGTGGACAAAATAGCCCATTAAAGAATCAAGTGGCCCATTCATATATACCCGTTGTGCATACTTGTTACAGACATGTGATCCCCTCTGGGAGTATCCGCGTGTGTGTGTGTGGTCCTAATACCAACTAGATGACAGAAAAGAGGCTGAAGAGTGAAGAAGGTGGTGGTAGAGGACTAGCAGTAGAGTAGAGTAGGGTAGGGTGGTCCTCTGACACTAGCATTCTGGGATACCTGCCTATCTGCATTTGTATATATTGAAAGAACTTAGGTGGATTATAGTAGTTGAGCACCACATCATCAGGTGGTTCACTTCCATCTAATGCAGAGAAGTCACCTCACTCATTTGGGTGGAGGTTGCCACCTGATAAGGTGGGCACTCGTAGGATAGCATGCCCGACCTATACAACTACGGTGTCAATCCTATTTAGTAACCAAATGTTCGCTTCATGTATTCTGTAACCCAGACTTCATACAATTCCTGTAAATAAAAAACCTATCCTTTTCTCGCATATTGAATATATACAGGTCTAGCTCATCGGGTGCACTTCCAACCAATATAATCTAGTCACTCCAGAAATTTATTCAAAGTAATGAAGTGATTGCACCTTATTAGGTGGAGGTGTGCACACCGCCTAAAATGGCAATATTTCTACACAAACGAAGTGGCCTCCATAACAGGAACCAACGTCGTTTCTTTAGTTTAGTCCCCTAAAATGGAGTACAAGTATTTCAGTATTTCTTTTATGATGGATGCATAGGTTTGCAGATATAAATATCTAGAGGTAGCATTCTGAAGAGCAGAGGCCACATTTACAGCATGCGGTTATTAAAAAGTTGACAACAAAAGGCAGCAGACGGTAATGATACAGTTTCAATCCCATTAAAGTCTCCATCTACATAGATATTATAGAGCAACAACAATAGACATGGATGCATCTGAATTCTATCCTGTCAAGATCGCAGTTGCAGCATTTGGGGTTGTTGGCAAAACATTTAATAAAAACTGATGCAGCAGTCACTTATTACATTAAGTAGGTTACTAGGTTTTAAACAAAGCTGTTTACTCTGAACGGTAGACTACCAATAATAAAGTGCAATATTACAGTAGTGTCTTTTTTGTATCAGAACAATATTCTCGGGTTTAGAAGTAAAAGATGCAAAGATTTAAAGTACACATTACTTTTCTTTTCTGCATTCATCTCCACAGCAACTTATTTATCAGCATTACTAAAGTTGAGAATTATTCAATCAAGCAACAAAATGTATTGGATTGGAGTAGTACCAAATACCATCTATGCTCCAAGACTAAAACAATCCAAGTACAAAGTTTATATGATAACATTGGTTAAAATAGAGTTACAAGTTTAGATTACATGAGAATTAAAACACAGATATCCAGTCTTCTACAATAATGCCTCTAAAAGAATCATCAACCGTTGATAATTATGTGATCGTAATCAATTCGACTTTTGACAAAGGTACTGAGGTTCAGGGGCCTAAACCCAAGTGACCTAAACGCTACTTCATACAATGTTACGTAAAATCTCATGCTCCAAAATTTTGTGATCATACGGAATAGTTACCTGAAAAGAACTACTCTTGTTTTGAACTTCTTGAAACAGATATCGAGCTTGCACGAGCAAGCAACATGTTATAGAGGTTATCTGCAGTAGGGCGATCAGATGGATCCTGCTCTGTACACTGTTTGTACAATTTAACAAGCAATTTCAGGATCTCAGAGTCGGTCTCTAGCTCCTTGTCAGATTGAGCCAACACTTCCAGCTCCTCAGTGAGTTGGGGCCGTTCTCCCATCTGCATGGATAAAGGAATATTTGCTCATTTAAGATCTTAAACTTGTAGCAATAACGTAAAGCACAATTTCAGATGAACATTCCGACTTTAGTTGAAAAAGCATATGGACAATTATAATGCGATAAGATATAAAAGGGCATCATTAGTAACTCAAATTATAGTGGTGGGTATATACGACTGAAGGTTGCCTTTATTTTATTTCATTCCATTTTTTGCTACTCCAATTAAAAAAAAAAAAAAAGAAAAAAAGAAATTAAAGCTTTTTTAACAGAGTGTCCAGCATGGAAGACCGAATTCTGGCATGGCATCAATCTGAAGGTCTTCCACACCATACATTCTATTAGAAAAATTATCAAAATTTCAAGTAAACTGAATAACATGAGATTTTGGTATAAGAAGAGTGACAGCAGATTATTTTCTAACACATAAAAAGACGTGCAAATTGTCCCTAAAGCAAGGATATAACTATACATGAGGGAAACATGGAAAAAATGAAAATACATTGAAGAAACTTTTATCCATTAAATACGACGAGTTAAGGGACAAAAGGTATCACATAAACAATTGGAAAAGTCTTTCCATTGCTAACGGTCAACTTTAGATCAAGACAACATTGATCTAGTAATAATACTTATATATAAGTTACACAATCCATCAACTTGTAAGCAGGTACAAAGTCTCCATACTAATGTTATGAAAACCGGACCGGACTTCAACCTGGAAAAACCACAAAACGGCCAGGGCTCCAGGTTTGGTTGCTTTTAGTAGAAAGTTTTTCTAAAAATTTTAACTCTAAGAACCCCCCCCCCCCCAAGGGCAGGCAGGAAATCTATGCCTTTTTAACTATACACATGTTCCCCACAAAAAAAAAAAAAAAAAAAAAAG
>CAVNYN010213548.1:0-10939 GCA_963692815.1 Nyctanthes arbor-tristis
GAAGTGACGACAGAAGAGCATCAAGTGGAGGAGTGGGAAGAAAACTAGACGGTTGGTTTGAATTCTAGCGTCCTTTGGTATGTGATGAATGATTATTGGAGGAAGGAGTAGGTCCACGATGGTATGAAGTTGAGGGCTAGCTTGGATGACTACAGTTTCAGCATTTCTCGCAAAGGTCTCATGATCAATGAGCCTGTCATATAACTCTTCAAAAGTCATAGCAGAATCTTGAACACGAATAGTGGCAATGACTTCTTTATAGAAGAGAACCACCCCACGTGTACAGTAGATGAGAAGATCCAGATTGGATAAATAAGAACCAAGAGATGAGAGTTCGTCTGCAACTGTCTTGACTTGAAGTAGAAATATGTGATCTAAACGGGTCCAGGCAGTGTGAGATGTTTCTAAAATAGCAATGATGTGAATGCCTTGTTCAGAAAGGGAAGCAACAATAGTATGTAGTATAAGTTGGTCTTGCCGTTTCCATTGAATATATTCTGGATTAAGTGTTCTGATATTGTTTTTAGTGAAAAATTCTTGTCGAGGAGACCAAGAGCCATCGAGAAAGCCCATCAGATCGAGACTATAGAAGAGAGAAGCAAACTACAGTTTCCAAGAAAATAGTTTGTGGTGTTTAGACGCAAGGGAAGGTGGGTAGAGGCATTTATCTGAAAAAGAGATGAAGGGTGGGGTTCACCACTTCAGGTAGGAGTGGCGACATTGGTGGTGGTGGGTTGAGGTGGACAGTGGTGTTGGCGGGTTGTGGTGGAAAAGTGATGGAGGAATTACCATCATTGGTTTGGGACATATATTGTTTAGAGATAAGAAAGAGAGGATGCTGAAGAAAAGAAGTTTTCTTGCTCGTGAGAGTCTTACAGAGGCTCTGATACCACATGAAGGTGGAATGAATTGTGTTTCTCATTGATAACAACTCAAGAGTTTATAGTACAAGTATAGAGCTTTACAATGAAAAGATAAATCCTTATACAAAATTCTAGGCTAATCAAATCTGTAGAAAAGGAAAAGGCATTATAATATGGTAAAGAATAATACAAGAATATAGAAAAATATCAATACAATAATGGAAAGTCTTGACAAACGAAGTAAGAAACATCACAGTAGGCTTGTCTTTGCAATGATTGGGCTCGTCTTTCTCGTCATGCAATGATGGAACACTACTAGACTCCTTAACAGTTGGGATTCACTAATATATATATATATATATACAGAATATATTAATATTAATAAATATTTTATATAAAGTATAAATAAATATAATAATTATAATTAAGTGTAAATTGATGTAGAGTAACTAATAGATAGCAAATAGAAAGATTATTTGACAAAATAGCAGCATGAATCCCATGTGCAAAATCTAAGAAATCAAAATGTAATCCAAAGAGATGTGTGTAAGTTTATACGTTTTTCTTCCAGTATGGTAGATTTTTCAATCAATATCAATAAAATATATTTAAAGAGACAACTCCATAAAAGGACAGTAAACTGTCTATAAATACCTCATGCACAATTAAATCAACCACATAAAGGGCAGATCACATTCTAACACTCAACATATTCATCTAAGCCAGTGGAATCCATGAAACTATCTATTATATTCTCGTCACATGCAAATAAATAAATACGTGTATTTCGATTTGATGATGAGTACTGGTTTTTGTTCTAGGCATACCCTAAAGGAATCATTCCATTTGGACCATTGGGCAGTTCAGGTGGCGACCACTAGAGTTACAGGGCGAGTCATGGGATAACTGGGATAGTCCTCTATGTACAAGAAAATATCAAGTTGATTTCCTTCAAAGATACCAATGGCTTTATTTCTAGGACATTTGGGGGTAACGGCCCTCATGATAGTGGTGAAGAGCGAAAGGTGACTAATTTGGTATTCACATATTAATAGATTCACATGCAGCACTTAGATATTTTACTTACCTCCTATTTAACGCGTTGTGTCTTGATGTATAGATTACAATCCAGTAGTCTTCAAAGTATCTGAAATCTATAAGCAGAACTTATGGAAGCTATAAAGGACTAACAGTGATCACTTCCCTACCGTTCATTACAAATCTCACTATGTATGGGCCATTTGGATCAACATTTTCTGGTAATGAAGCTTTCTCTATCCCGATAGCAGATAGCACTGTGGTTTGGATTCCATGGGAGATGTGGTTACTACCTTGACACACTTGGTATTTTTGCTATACCGGTGAGTTCATTCAACTGTATTTTATTTTATTAGTAACTATGGCTAGTGACAACAAATCTAGTTGAACTACATATGACTAATATCGATTGGTTTTCAACCGGCACAGCCCATTCGCATGGAATCATTTTAGTTGGACAATCGGGTGGTCAAGGTAGAAATCCATTTAGTTTTATATTGGTAAGTTGGATAAAAGAGATAATTGTTCATCAATGAGCCTGTTGATACCAAGTATAAAGTCAAAGTCAACGGCCCATAAGCCAAAGGGTTGATCTCCTTAGCCGTAATCTAGTGGCCTGGCGATATAGACCTATGGCTAATCCTCTGCTCTCCTTATAGGTAAAAGTGAGGGCCCTCGACCTAGAAAGTCAGTATGCAGCTCAACAGGTCTGCTTCTGAGGACTGCTCATGATTTGCCATGCATCCTCGATGCTCTTACATGTCAGCTCTTGAGGTCAAAGAGCTAAGGATCTAAGAACCTGGGCGCGCCTCGTCACACTTGCCAAATGTAAGACAGCTTCCAAGCCAGCTTGCATAGCCTTATCTCTTAAGAAAGTAAGTACAATAGTATTAAATGTAATGTTAGTCTTTTTCCTTCACATGACATCATCTAGCTAACAATTAGTCAGCAAAGCCGGTACTTGACACCAGCTAATTGCACTTGCAAAGGCTCTCACTGGCTAAGTATTAAATTTTTGTATTGATTACTTGTCAAATTTAATAGTATAAATAGAGGGAGATACATAAGACACAACTCTCTCCATAAACTCACCAAACTCATCAAAACTATCACATTTATTACTCAAATTATTTAAATTAATTTGAATGCAAGTTTCTTGTGTAAATAAATTCATTTGTTGTGTCAAGGCTAAAATTTGACATCGCCAAATTAGCGCTGTAAATGAGAATCTTCTTATAAAAATCCATCTTAAAGGTGCCGGTGACTCAAAAATGAGCCAAAAACGTTCTCAAAGTGAAAAAAAAAATAATGAGTTGCAATGTTGAAATGCCTTCCAAACTTTGAAAGAAGAGAATGACACTAGGACCTTTGCAACCTGCCCCTGATCTTGAAACTGAGGCTTTGAGAAGGCAAGTTGAAGCTCTTGCCCAGGAAGTTAGGAGGCTGCAAGAATAGTGGAACCCACCACCTCCCTCACTATATGAGCGAGTCCTCATAAGAAGATTCTTTCTGGTGAGCTAAAATTATCTTCAACATCAAAGATTATCTGATGATCCATATCGGAAGACTGAAATTCGAAAATGGGCTACTCGATTTGTCTTTTACAAAGACACACTCTACCGGTGATCATTCGATGGAGTTCTCCTTCATTGCCTAAATAGTGAAGAAGCACTCAACGCCTTGTAGGAAGCTTACTTGGGAATACGTGGTACTCATTAGTCTAGGCCAAAACTTCATTTCCGGATAAAAAGGATGGTATATTACTGGCCTACTATGGAATAAGACTCCATGGACTATGCAAGAAAGTGTGAAGCCAGCGAGGTCTATGCAAATTACATAATTCAGCCTCCTGAACCATTGCATCTAACAATAGCTTCTTGGTCATTTGATGCATAGGGACTTGATGTGATTGGGCCTATAACTCCAAAATCTTCAGCTGGACACTCATACATCCTAGCCACGATGGACTATTTCTCTAAGTGGGCTGAAGTTGTTCCATTGAGAGAAGTGAATGAGGAAAATGTGATGGACTTCATTTGCATTCAACTCATCTATTGATATGGGGCTCCAAGACATATCATCACCGACAATGGGAAACCTTTCTGCAACAGCCACATAAATAATTTATGTGCTAAGTTCAAGTTCTGACAATATAACTCTTCCATGTACAGCGCCACAGACAATGGTCTCGCAGAAGCATTTAATAAAACATTGTGCAACCTATTGAAGAAAGTTGTGTCCAAGTCCAAAAGAGATTGGCATGAGAGAATTGGAGAAGCTATATGGGCATACCGCACTACTTATCTGACTCTTACACAGGCTCCTCCTTGTGCCTTAAAGCATCTCCAATGGTCCCCTATATTTGGGGGATTCCCCCAAATTTAGGGGTCCATTTCCCTCCAACCATCGCCTATCTCCTCCCTCAAATATGGAGGAGGTGAATAGTGTCCCTCCAAACATGGAGGGACACTATTCACGTCCCCCATATTTGAGAGAGGTGATATAATTATAAAAATACCATTCTTTTATTTACGAAAGTGTCGTTAGTTTAATTGCGACAACGCCATTTGTATATTAATTTCGGTTTTTAACAAATAATTGTTCTAATTTTAAGTGTTTCAAAACAATTTTTTAATACTATTAATTTATTTTTTATAATTCAAATGTTACATATTTTTTTAATTTTTATTAAATATAATTATTGTAATTTAAAATTTAGAACAAGTGAAATTTATTTCAAATAGGAACGATACAAACACGAAAAAACTTAACAAATAACAAGCTAAGTTTGTTAATAACGATGATAAACAATATTTTCATAAACATGATAAACAAGTGCTACAGGCATGCAAGCAAGTCAATAATATAAACAAGAAGTTACATAAATCTATAGAAAAATTAAAAACACAATAGGAAATTGATACTACTTGATAATCAAAGACCACAAATTTTAATAATCCGACAAATGAATTGAAGATCCTCCAAGATCTTCAAAGAAGTGACTAAAGGATCCTGAAGTATTCTGAGACCCTTCACCCTGATGCCTGCATCTCTTTTGAGTATTTCTAATCTACTCATCTTCGATGAATTGATGCATTTGGAGATTTGTCAATGTATTCAAATCAGTGTAGTTGTCATCATCAATAGTCAAATTGAATAGCGGAATTTCCTACTACGTAGGTGAGCACATGTAGTCATCCTGACTGGGAGATTCAGGCTCAATGCAGTTTGGTTCTGTAAAGTTTGATTTCCACTCTATAAAATTTTAACTTTCCCTCAATGCAGTTTGGTTCTTTGAACAAGTTTGATTTTCGCTCAATGTAGGTTGATTCTCCTAAAAAGTTTCCACTGTTGCAAAATTTATTTTCAATGGATTCTCTGAAAATTTGATTTCCACTTTTGCAAATTTGATTTATACTATTTCAAAATTGGATTCTCTATAAAAGTTGAGTTTCACTATTGTAAATTTGATTTTCACGCACCACATGTGCCACCTACCACAAACTAATATCACCAACCTATCATGTGCCACCTACCACGCACATGTATCAACTACCTATCATGTGCCACCTACCATAAACTTATCTTCCTCTATTTAAGAATAGTCTATCCCTCAATTTTATTTCAACACTTACTTTTAGCATATGAGAATCATGAACTTTAACTTTGGAGGTTCCTCTTCTACATACCCCAATGATGAAAATGAAGGTAAACTACATATTTACAAATTGGTGATGGAAATGATTGATGCAGAAACGGAAGTGACTGCTCACATACAAAGCAATAACAATCTTCTCCTAGCGCATTATATTACCAACAGTGTAATTTCATGCCATGGTGGGGAGGCTTGGTCCCAAGTCATGAAGTTATCAACTGTGGGCGAGAAGCTGCAGTCCGTAACTTATTCAACGACTATTTTGCTGAGTTTCCGTGATTTAATGATGAGATGTTTTGGTGTGGATTTCATATGTCCCGAAATCTATTCACATGAATAGTTCAGGCCGTGCAAGTTCATGACAATTACTTTACACAAAAGAGGGATGCAACAGGTAAGTTAGCTTTATCTCCATTTCAAAAAAATAACTGCTGTATTTTGACAACTAGCTTATGGCATAGCTGCAAATACAACTGATGAATACATTAAAATTGGAGAATCTACTGCAATTGGGAGTATGAAGCAATTTTGTCGATCTGTTATAGAGATCTTTGGTCCCGAGTAACTTAGATCACCAAACTCTAACGATGTTGCTAGATCACTCTATATCGGTGAACAACGGGGCTTTCTTGGAAAGTTGGATAGCCTAGATTGTATGCACTGGAAGTGAAAGAATTGTTCATCTGCTTGGGCAGGACAGTAAGCAGGTCGTAGTTGAAACCCAACTATTATATTAGAGGCAGTAGTTGACTATGATATAGGGATATGGCATGCTCACTTTGGGTTACCCGAATCAAATAATGACATTAATGTGTTGCAAAGGTCTCATCTTTTTTCTAATCTTGCTCAAGGCAAAACGCCTCCAACTCTTTATGTCATTCAAGGAAAAGAATATGACACGTGCTATTACTTAGCTGACAGTATATACCCAAAGTGGTCAACTATAGTGCAAAAAATTCATGATCTTGTGGTCCAAAAAAGAAACTATTTGCCGCTAAACAAGAAAGTTATAGGACAGATGTGGATCATGTATTTGGAGTTTTGCAATCAAGATTTACAATTGTAGTAGGACCTGCATGCTTTTGGGACAAACGTGTATTAAAAAATATAATGACAACGTGCATTATCTTGCATAACATGATTATCGAGAATGAGCGTGACCTTGATGCCCCAATCCAAGAGTGTAGGGAAGCTTTAGCACCGGAGGTTGAGATGGTGAATGACGAAGAAGATTGGTTCCAAAGGTTTCTTGAGGGTCGTGACCAAGTTAGAGATACCACAACGAACTATGCACTATGTAATGCCTTAATTGAACATCTGTGGGAGCAATATAGTAATTGTGAAAATTAAGTTTGTGTTTGTTAACAAGTCAGCTTCAGTATTTGTCATTATTAATGAATCATAATTAATATTAATTGAATCCCACATTTACTTTGCTAAATTATTTAATAATTTAGATTTTCTTTTCTTCTCAATGGTATTCTTTATTTGGTTCATTTCAAGATATAAATTATTAACCTTAACTAATTATAATTATTATACAAATTTAGTATAGTTTTAACTAAATAAAAGTATTATTCATATTCTTATTCAATTAAAATAAATGGAAAATAAAAAGAAAATAGATTCCCCTAAATATAAGGGAAACCATTGGAAAGCACCAATGGTTTCCCCTATATTTGGGGAAGGGGAAACCCCTTAGAGATGCTCTTAGTGTATGGAGTAGAAGCTGTCCTACTTTTAGAGTGTCAAATCCCATCATTTCGGATTGCCATTCAAGAAGAATTAACTGCAGAGGAAAATGTTCGTCTTCAACTTGAAGAACTAGAAGCCTTAGATAAAAAGAGCTTGGAGGCATAGATGCATTTTGAATGCTACCAAGCTCGGATGGCAAAAGCTTTCAACAAAAAGGTGAAGCGTAGGTCATTCCAAGTTGGAGATATAGTGCTTTCGGTCCATAGACTAATAATTATCTCCAGAAAAGTAGAGGGAAAGTTTCAGCCTAAGTGGGATGGTCCATACGTCGTCACACAAGTCTTTACAAACGGAGCCTACAAGATTGTTGACAAAGACAGATTGCAAATAGGACCAATCAACAAAAAATTATTAGAGCATTTTTATGCTTAAGTCTTTCTTTATTTTCCCATTGTAAAAAAAAAAAAAATGTAACTACTCCTGGCCCTCAAGAGGATAAACTATGAATGGCTAAACTAAACAAAATTTTCCTTTTGTAGTGAACTGCATTTTGACTTGATCCCTTTCAAGTGTACATAGGTAGCTTGGATAAAAGAGTTGTTAGTTCAAGTTTAGTCTTACACATACAAAAAAAAAAAAGTTTGTTAAAACTTCGAAAAAAAAAACAAAGAGAGGAAAAGTTGACAAATAAAATTCATTTGTATTAAAACTTTTGAGTTTGTACAAGTCTAAATAAATATATAAAAAAAAAAGAAAAAGTAAACACAATGTTTCAAAGTTTTTTTGACAGTTGCAAGAATTCTTCCCTCAGACGTGTGCTCTTCCGATCTCTTGGTCAATGACTGCTACTGAAGTGCTGTCTCTCATTGGTATTTGTTCTAATAAGGCCAAAGGATTTTCAATCCTACTTACCTCTTCAGCGTTGGTCTAGAGTTCTTCATTGACCTGATCAAGCTCAAAAAGTAGTTTAGTCCTTGTATCATTCAAGCAAGCAAAAATCATCTTCGCTGCCTTCAAATTATATCCTAATTCCTCTGTCTGCTTTATTTTTTCTACTGGTGAAAGGCTATCTGTTATCTGCTATTTTTTGGAGAAGTAACATTGTGTACCTTCAGTAAAAAAATCTGCTATATGGTAAATGAAGGTTGTCGATCATTTCGAAAACAATCAACAATCATACAGCTGATGTTTTGAATATTCCTTTCCCCACCATATGCAGAATTTTTTCAATCCATACTTTGAAGCTTCCATAAGCTCAAGCTTAAGGTATTTAACCATAGTATCTCAAAGTGCTTGGTTCACATAAGCTGAATTCTCATTGACATCTTCTAAAAATCCAGAAACAGAAAAATAGGTCTATCTAACTTCCTTGTTAGCTAAAGAAATTATAGCTAAATTTTGCAAAAGAGGATCATTGGAGACAACTTGTTCAGCTCTTGTAGGGTTGGCAGTTTGACCACCGGTAATCACTTCAACTTTACCATTAGAGATTTCTTCAATGTTGATATTTTCAGGTGCAGGGCCTAAAATACCACGACCAATGCTACTTGGATATCGGTAAGAAGGATTCTTTGCAAAGTTAACTTCATCAATCCCTTCAAGTATAGCGATCCTATCTTTGCCAACTTGTTGCAATGGAAGGCTTGAAGTGGAAAAATGTAGATCTTGGGGAATGTCCGAAAAATCTAAACAAAAACAAGGGCGAATGAAGAAGAAGAATAACATAGTTTGTTGTGATTATCTTTTCATTGTAACCAAATAAAAGGGGTTTACCTTTATTCCAAGGTGGCGTTCCTATATCCTAATGTTCATCGTAGCTTTCATCAAGGATACCTAAGTCAAATGGATGGGTTGAGGTACTGGCAATTTCAGTTGTATGCCCAACGTTCTGAGTCTTTCTTGGTCGTTCTGTTCACTTTCGACAGCATACTTGACGGATGGTGGCCTGTAATAAAGTTTCATATATTGAGTATATTGCATTAAAAAAAAAGAAGGGAAACATACCTGATCATCGTAAGAGCTAGTTTCTGAAGTTGCATCAGCCACGGGATCTGAAGAGGGAAAAACCACTTTGGATCGAAGAGTTAACTTAAGCTTCTTTTTACCGCCATCATCCGCAACATCTAACTTCCTTTTCTCAAGAATACCTTTAGTAACCTATTGAAAGGGATCAACTTCTACATCTTCATCATCATTTAAATACTTCTGTGTAGGCGGAAGTTGAACAAACTCAAAGTTATTCCTCTCACAGAAGCTAAAACTTTAGATCGGAAGAGCGTCTTCAGTTTGGGAAGTACATTATGGTCCGGCCAATTTTCCATTCCAGTTCAACCTCAGACTAAATGTCAGTAATAGATGGTGGACTGTGAAACAAACATCTGCCTTTAACCTGAGTTAATGAAAGCTAAGCATGGTAGAGAACTAGCGTATTCACTGGAAAAATCATATCATTAAGTTTCCTAGGTACACCAAGAAAATTTTGTCTAAAACCCTGCTGTCTGGCAAATCTATGAGGATTGTAAGACTGTAGGATGCAAAGTGAAGATACACGACGGTATGAAAGAAAGCTAGGTCTAATGCTGATCATAAAATCTGTAGATTCAGTAGATCTAGTACCATCATCTACCTTGATGCCAACATTTTGAGGAATAGGATGTGGAAATCAACAGAAATCCTAACTGCCCATATCTCCTCTGATAAGTTCTCCAAAATTCAATACTCCTCATTCCCAAGGTTGCAGATCATTCAATGCTTCAGTATATCGAAACAGGATGGGACGTTAATAAGACTTGTCCACAATACTATAAACTCCTTGGGTGAAATAAGATGCAGCCCAGGTATATAAAAAGTGTCCTGCAAAAAAGTGCTCGGTTACTTTACTTTTATGGCCAAGAGGACAATTTGACATCTTTGTAAGTCCCCTATAAATGTTGCCAGAATGGGAGGAACTAAGCCGATGTAATTCCAGAAGCCATTCTAGAAGTTGCTTTAAAGGTTGCTGGACGGAGATATTCATCTTTGGAAGGGAAGATCGGATCGGTAAAGGCAAAGTGAAAGGTAAGCAGCTACCTTCATTTTTTCCTTTTCATCTGGAGATAAAGGAAATTTCAGCTCAAACCAATGGTTCTCATTCTTGTGTTCAAGTCTTCCTAGTTTGTCAACAGCTAAGGGGTCTCTTAATCCCTATTGTTGCTGATTTCCACTATCCTTTAGATGGCTTTAGAGCCATTGGTTTCTTAAAAGCTTCGCTCTTCCGAGGATTGGAAACATATTTCGGCTCTCTTGGAACCAAAATTTAATCCATTTAGCATAGCGAATACAGTCAACATTCTTCTTGTGGGCTAACCATGCATAAGCCTTGAAAAGATATTCACACAACTTTGGGAGCAGAGTTGTTAGTGCTGTAAATGTCGAAACTACCTCTTCATAATATTCTCCTTGAATTTCAAGTCCTGTTATCTCTTAAATGTCCCAAAGTAAGATGCCAATTTCACCTTGTGCAACAATGAAGATGTTGGTGTCAGGACATCACGATTCACAAAGTGCTCTAAAAGCAGCGTTGGGGCGAGAATATTCTTTTGCTGCCTTACGGACGGCATGAGATAGTCCAGCAAGTTTCTTCTTGTAAAGAAGATCATATGTCCAGATGGACCATTCCCAAAACTTTGAAAGATAAGAAATTTCACCG
>CAVNYN010213550.1:0-43507 GCA_963692815.1 Nyctanthes arbor-tristis
ATTTTAAAACCCCCCCCCCCCCCCCCCCCACCAAAAAAAAAAAAAAAAACCCAAATCCAAAATGCGGAAAATCTCCTCAATAGTACTAAAAACACATTCCATCTCACCATTTTAGAAAGTCGTTTTACAAAATGGGCCAAAATTTATATACGCAACAATCAAAAAGCAAATTTTGTTTTTCTAGCATTTTTTAGGTGAAAATAGCCCACATTCCAATACGCAGGTAACACTATCTCTCTTTCTGTTCTTTAACCCATTACTCCATCTGCAAACCGGTCTCGGGCTTCTCCCCCGGCACTCCCTGCCATAACAGCTATGGTTGGCGAGAAGAGGTTGAGGAAGTGCATGTTGTTGTAGACGATGAGGGTCAGGGTGTGAAGAAAGACAGAGGAAGGGATGGAGGGGTCACAAGATTTGTGCTAGTGCTCGAGAGATAAGTGGATGTGTATAAGAAGGTGCAAAGTTCCAAGAAGGAGTAGAAAATAGAACTGGAGATCAAAAGGCTGCAGATTGCGAGAGATCTAGAGTTGCAAAACTCTCACTATTGCAAATGTCATCTGTTAGAGGAATCTTCACCCAGTAATTACCCGATATACGTTGAACTTGAGATCAAATTTTGGGGCTTATCAAACTGTCACTGATATTATGATATTTTTGTTGTTTGATTAATCTAAAGATTAAAGTTGTTGATATTCTATTTCTGGTGATTTGTGGATGTGCATGACAAGGTGTGAAGTTCTATGAATACAATTGAAAACTCAATCTAGTCAAACGAGGAAGTGGTTAACTTAATAAATTGTAAATATTGTTTGCAATACATATACAACTAGCATTTTTTTTTTTAATATACAAACTTGAACTCTCGAGTCAAAATGTTTTTAGTTTAAAAATTACTTGTGAACTATAAGGTTGTGAAACTCATGAAATGATCATTTAATAGAGAAATTCTTTTGACACACTTTCAGCACGTAATTTGCACACTTGTTGAGAATATCAATCTGTCAATGACCGTATGTGACATCCCAACGGTCTTAGTTATTTCCGCCAACATTAATTGAGATAATTTTGCCCACATTAATTGAGGTAAATTAGGTAGTTAGTTAGTTAGAGTTAGATGTTAACTTATAATAGAGGTTTAACAACTATATAGCTAAAGGAGATTTTTTTTTTAAAAGAAGGAAATAAAACAAACAAGGAAATAAGCAAATAAAATCAGCATTTAGCTAAGATTACACTGGGGCCGGCGCGGTGGAAATTTTCAGCCAAGATAAGGTATAGCTGGGATCATTTAAAGACTAAGCAATCTTAACTCTTGTTCACACTTCACTTGAGACTTACAAGACAAGGGGGACGTGCTAGAGAGGGAAGAACAGGGGATAAATTCTGATTTCTGCAGAAATCGGTACCAGAACCAAAAGATCCAGAGGGAAAGAAAAGGAAAGAACTAACAGAAGCAAGCCTCTTGTTGTCTCTAAGCTTGAGTTGTTGCATAAGGTAATGATGTTCTTAAATATGGCCTGAATTCCTATCAAGAATAATCAAGGAGAGAACTTAGAAATGTTGTAAGAAGGGGAGTCGTTAAGGTAGGAAGTGGAGAAACAATCTTCAAGGTGTGAAAGATTAAGAAAAGGGCTGTACTAATCTTATTTTTTATGTTTTCCCTTCAAATCCAGCAATCAAAGTGTGGCTTAGGTCATATAAATCTGATAAATAGTGGAAGATCAGCAACGAGGCATCGAACGAAGTTTGAAGATTGGCTACATGTGAATTGTTTTGCAATTAATTCTTGATTTTGTTTTGAGGGCAGTTCTAGTGACGAGAAATTGGATGTTAATTACCATGTGTTCTCTTCTTATGATAGCTAGTTGTGCTGGAAATGGTAAAGTATTTAAAGTGTGTATATATATGATTCAAAGATAAGTCGGAGGATGGCTTATGACCAATTGACTAGAGAACATGGTTTGTCTTATGTCGACTAGTATAGATATCAAAGCAAGAGACTTAAGTACATAAGAAGATTAGCCATCCTATTTTCGTATAGCATTTGACTTAGATTACTTCGATTATGTAGCATCTAAATTGGATGATTTCATGACTAACATGAAGTAGCGAAGAGGTAGGAGCTGCTTACAAGCTGAGCTAGATCGCATGCGCTAACACTTAGTGAGTGGAAAAGCTTTTTACTCTTCAGAAAATAGAAGATTATTACACTATTACGTTATATGAGTTTAATAAGAGCTTTTACTCAAGTTATGTGATTTTTATGAATTTCTCATATGAGCTTGAGTTTAAATGATTTTGAAATGCTATGTTAGAAACAAAAGTGAGAATCGTAATATATTTTGGAATCTTTCCATCTAGTACCTAGTGATTTGAGATATTGAAAAACACTCCGTTCCCGGAGAGTGTCGTTGGCCCGTGCTCACCATTGGCCCGTGTTTGGGACTACCGTTCACGGAACGGGCCGTAGGCACGGGTTCAGAAGTGTAATATTACGCGCACATGACCAAATTTCAGTTAGCTTTAGGGGTACTTTTGGTTTGATTTCATTTGATACTGTTGAGTTTTGATATTACAAATTTGATCTCTGAAGATGACATGATACTTATTTAAGCTCATATTTTCCAGTCATAGCATTTCAAATTGACTTTCTCAGTTGTTACCATCGATTGTTAAATGAATTGACCGTGCTATTTCAGTATATTTGTATGACTGAGAAGGCATATTTTCAAATTCTCCACTCACTGGCGCATTAACTCACCTATTTCAAATGATTTCTATTATCAGATAGCAAGTAAAGATTTTGGGCAACTTTGGGATTGCAGCCTGCGTCTTTTGAAGACAAAGCCATCTGCTAGTATTTTATATGAGTCACCTTATTGGCATGCAGTTAGTAGTTCTACTTGCATGATCATTTTGCACATCACTTTGTGACAGGTGTAAATAGATGGCTAGCTGGGCACACTACATCTTATGTAGTAATTACACTACTTTTGTAAATTCAGTAAACTCTTTGGCTTTTCTCATTCGTATTAGAATGTTTCGAGTCTTTAGGTAACATGGTTGCATGGTATTTTAGAAATGCGAACATAAAATCATATGGTGTTGAATTGAACAGATGTGTTTTTCTTTAAAAATAGAGGAGATAATGCTAAAATCTCTATAAGTTAGTATGATTAGTCAGATGCCTTGACGGTGTATACCAACTAGTGTTACTCCTCATGTCTACTAGTGTTACTCGGGGTGGGGCGGGGCGTGTCACCATATATCAATGGTGTCAAGTTTAAAATTTTTATTTTCAAAGATGCATGTGGTTGGAGTAAAACCAAAAAGGGACTTTAGAGCGGGCAAAAGATCAATGAATGAAAAAGTTTAAACAAAAAAATGTTACCTTGAAATTCGAATGTAACTAATGGTACCAATCCAAAAAGTCCACAACTCCAAAATGTGGAAAGTACCCACTAGCTTTCCATTTTCTCTTTCACCCGTTATGTCCCTTGTAAACTGATCAAGGGCCTCGCTGTTTCCCGCTCTCACTACTTCAGCAACTGTGGTTCGTGAGAGATGCTAGCCAGTGAGAGGAGGTTCAGGAGTTTTAGGTTGTTGTAGATGATGAGGGTTAGGGTGGGAAGTAAGATAAAGGATGGAATGGAGGGCGTACAAGGTTGGGGATGGGGGTTGAGAGATTTGTGGATGTATATTACAAGGTACAAAGTTCCGTGAATACAATTGAAACTCAATATAGTCAAACGTGGAAGTGATTAACTCAATAATTTGCACATTTGTAAAGAATATCAAACTCCACGGCCATATATAGAGCCAATGGTGTTAAGTTTAGAGTTTTTACTTTCAGAGATGCCTGAGGTTTGAGTAAAACCAAAAGGGGCTTTGAAAAGAAAAAAGATTAGATGAAAAAATGCTTAGCTAGAAATTACAATGCAACTAATAGAATGAAAAATAAATAATAAAAGATAAAATCTATTTTCCCTTACAATGGGACGTTTCAACAAAGCTTTGCGGGCCATTCGTTTGAGCATATAATCTATGGCTTTCAATCAACATTGGTAACCGTTCACCCAAACTAGATATAACAATACATGGATCCTTCTCTACATTCTCTTTGTCGTGTTTAGTCCATTTTCTACTTACAACTTTGGAATACGATTTCCATTCCACCATTAAATTGGTCAAAAAATTTTGTGCGATCTAATCTGAAATGCAGTTTTTTGTGCTTTTGACATTTCCAAGCAAAAAAGCACACAACTCCAAAATGCGGATAATGCCCTCAATAGTGCTGAAAATACAGTCCTTCCTATCATTTTAGAATGTCATTTTAGAAAATGGGCCAAAATTTATATACACAGCCATCGAGATGCAACTTTTGTGTTTCTAGCATTTTCAGGTAAAAATAGCTCACAACTCCAATACTTAGAAAATGATATCTCGCTTTCCGTTCTCTCTCTTATCCAGTAGTGATTAACGCAATAAATTGTGAATATTGTTTGAAATACATATACAACTAGTATGTTTTTTTTTTTTTATATAGACTTGAACTTGGGAGGCTTTTATTCAAATAAGTCATAATGTTTTATTTAAAATTCAACTCCAAATTACTTGCGAATGAAACTCATCAAATGATCACTTTATGAAGAAATTCTTTTGGCACACTTCCTGCACGTAATTTGCACCTTTGTAAAGAATATCAACCTCCTGGGCCATATATAGAACCAATAATGGTGTTAAGTTTAGAGATTTCATTTTTTGTAGATGCACGAGGTTCGAGTAAAAGCAATAAGGGACTGCGAAAAGTGGAAAAAAATAAATGAAAAAAATGTTTACCTAGAAATTCGAATGTAACGCATAGTACCCTCCAAAAAGTCTACAACTCCAAAATGCAATAAGTGCCCTTTCGATTTCTATTCGCTCTTACCTGTTATGTCCTCTGCAAACTCATCTAGGACCTGCTCCAACTAACGCTAATTCCACACGATCACTACTTTGGTGGCTGAGGTTGGCGAGAGTAATACGGATACTTGCTAGAGAGACGAGAGGTTGAGGAGGTGTAGGTTGTTTTAGATGATGCGGGTTAGGGTGGGAAGAAGGACAAAGGACTAAATGAAGGGTTCACAAGGTTGGCGATGGTGGTTGAGAAATTTGTGGATGTGTATGACAAGGTGCAAAGTTCCATGAATACAATTTGACTCTTAATCCAATAAAACGAGGAATTGATTAACTCAATGAATTGTGAACATTGTTTGCAAAACATATACAAGTAGTATGTTCTCATTTTTTTTTTTTTTTAAAATCCGAACTTGAACTCCGGAGATTTCATTTAAATAATTCATAATTTTTTTAGTTTAAAATTCAATTCCAAATTACTTGTGAACTATACAGTTGTAAAACTGATGAAATGATCATCTTATGGAGAAATTCTTTTGACACACTTCCGGCATGTAATTTGCACATTTGTTGACGCAGGCGATGAAGGCCTTTTGAAATGGGCTCGTATTTGTCATGGAAAGTGGCCCGAATTTCAATAGTTGCAAAACACCTTTTATGTTTCATTTTTGTACTTAGGATGAAAACATGTTCTAAGCTTTCTTTTCTTTTATATTAAGTACTGTACAAGAATGTTTAGGTAGTTTTCAGAATACAAAACAGAAAGTGCTTCTTGCTGTGTCATTTTTGGAGTTCATCTCCTTCTTTTTGATTTTGTGGATTTTGTGGACGCCAAATTGGCAATCCAATTTCACCACCCCCCACCCCCGTCCGTTTGAACGGGCCCCGTCGGAAAATTGAAGCCAAAACATATACACCCACTAACCCATTGTTCAGAACCCCCGATGCCCCCTCTCCAAAAAAAAAAAAAAAATTCGGTCCCCCGTCCCTGTCTCTCTCTCGGCTCCTCCTCCCCCTGCCACCTACCACCGGATCTCAACCCGCAGGCGACACTGCACCGACAGAGGACGCTTACCAGCCCCCAAAATCCGTGCTCATTTTCGCTCCAGGTAATTATCCCTTTATTTTTTTCTCTTCGCCCGAGGACTTCTTGGCCGGCTCAGAAGTCGGCTACCTGCCAGGTCTCCTCTTCTGTCCAGGGATGATTGAATTTCAGATTGTGTGTTTTATTGGCTAAATTCTTGTTTAGTTAATTTTTTTCTCATTTTGTTGTGTTACTGCCTCGAAGTTCCAGTGCTTGTGACTCCTCAGGAATGTACAATATATTGTAAATTGGTTACTCTAGCATATTTCACCAAATAGTACAGCAATGTTGGTAAAAATGTGTGGTAAAAATGTTGGTTAAAGAAATGGAGCATTAGTTGTATAAACCCATGAAATGTATCCATGGTCTGTCTAGTATTTGGCCTTTGTTTTGAGAATATGCCGCATTGGAAGAAGCTAAATTTGTGGACGAGAAATGATGTACCATCATTATTCATTCTGTTAATTTCAAGGCCCTTCTTTCTTTTGTACATACATATTTATATGCTCTTTATGGTAAAGAAAATATGAAAAACTGATGAGCAATCCATAGGTTTGACACGTCCTTGAACAAATGAACACATACCTAAACAATTGCTACCCCCGTAATTCTTAACTTGAGAGAACACAAGACAACATTGTGAAGCAAGGATTTGGCACTTTACAGTCCTTTGTGCTCAGGCTTTCTTCGTCCTATAAGTGAATTTTTTAGAATTGGAGAAATTCATGATGCTGGGACACAAGTTGAACATCCAAAATTGAATTAGTATGCATTTTTATAGTTAATCGAGTTTTCGCACCTGAATTAAAAGATCTTGAATAACTTGGGTTTTGTGTTAGAAAAATTGGTGAATCTTGGGATACGAAAGATAGAGAGAGAGAGATGCAGACGGCAGTGAAAGAGAGAAATTCTTGGGTTTTGTGTTACTATTCTTGCAACCTTTTGTCTTCCTCTTCATCTCTTGTGCAAAAAATGCAATTTGCATGAATGAGGGAACTCCAACTGAAAATAAAAAGTTTTAGAAAACTGTAAATCCGAAAGTGCGTCTCATCCTCCCTCTTCAAACTCTGTTCTTCATACTACCATCACATACTGAAGACTCCACATGTACAGCTTGGAGATATAGTAGGAATACTAGACCAAGCACAGTTGAGATGCCGGACAGAGCTAAAGGTCGGTCCAGCTACCCCTCAGTCCGTCCTTTATTTTATATATCTTTACTGCATTTTCATTCACATTCATATCCAATATATTTGCTAGAGTATCCTCCATTAATTACTGAATCAAAATTGGAGCTATTATTTCTACTTTCTCATCCATATGTAGCTGAATTACATGCTCAGTAACATGAAAAGACAAATATATGAGAGTACTTTTTATATCTAATTCTTCTCAGTTTTGCCAAAACTATTCCCTCGGTTTTGTTAAATGGCGTGTGGTGTGTTTGCGCCGTGTGTATATGTACACCGTGTTCCTGTAAAAGAAAAAGTACAGCCTTGTTGTGATGTGGAAAGTGTTATGATGTATTTGTGGTGTTCCATATTCTAATCTTAAATTTCATATTACATAACGTGTGAGTGTGTAGCATATATAATTCCGCATCTAACAAAATTACTATATTTTTGTTAGATGGCGTGTGGTATTTTTGTACCATGCCTATGTACACGTCGTGTTCCTCTGAAAAAAAAAAATACAGTCTTGTTGCGATGTGGATAGCATGGCACTGCACTTTTAGTGTTTCATACTCTCGTCTTGAATCCCACGTCACTTGTATAACATATGAGTGTGTAGCATATATACAATTCTGCATCTAATAAAATTATCATAGTTTTGTTAGATAGTGTGTGGTGTATCTGTACCGTGTGTTCACACGCCTTGTTCCTATAAAAAAGTATCCCCGAAAAGTAGAAGAAACATTAATTGGTTAAATAGAGAAGATTAACTAAAACAGCTGTATATAATGGATTTTCGTAATATAAGAAATAGATCAGGAGATGAACAGACATGATATTCTATGGTGTCTATTGAACACAGTGACAGCCTCTTATTGGATGCATTGGGGGCTGAGCCCCCAACCAGCCCCCAATACATCCAATATGAGACTGCCACGTACTCCATCAGACACCATGTACTCTATAAATGGACCGATGAACAAACCCTTTAAAAGGGGCAACCCGCCATGTCATCAAAGCTCTGCACAACAAATATATCAATCTTGAGTTCTTTTCTCCTGAATAATGACGGACGGCCTTAAGCTGCCATCCACTGGAATGCCACGTTGGCACAGTATTTAGCTAGGAATTTATAAAAAAAAAATAAATAATAATAATAATAATAAAGATTTTGACAAAGCAGAGGCACCCCACCCCACCCCACCCCAACCCAAAAATCCCCTAATCGTCTCTGCTGCTACACCCCGTCCAAACCCACCTCAAACGAACAAAGCTCCCGGTGAATGTTCGAACTTCCAGCAAGCCAAAGCAAAGGCTGAAGATGAGTTCAGCAACGTGTTCTTTAGTCGACCAAGTCTCTCCGTTTGCAAAGCTAACATAGGAGCAAAGTCGCGACTGTAATTTCGTCCATATCTGTTCACCGGAAAACATTACCCGCCACGAATTTTGGATGGCTATTTCGAATGCCTCCGTCGACTGGTAGAGACACTGGCACCTAGTTCTCGACGGAGGTCGCGCGGCTCAGTGGATGGAGGAGTTCTTCACCATATCTGTGTAATCTTCATAGGGCTAGGTTCGATTGTCTTACCGAATAACTGAGCGGTCGGATCTCCAGTGACCTACGGGAGAGAAGGTGTTTTTAAGTGAGAGAAAAAAATTTGTTGTAGCGTTAGAGCTTATTTGATACTCTTTATTTTACTAATTTATAATTTAACTTACCACTGATTTGACTTTTGATTTGATAACTATTCAATTACAATTATATATTTTAAACATTTTCACAATCTCAATACACATTTTACCTCTCTTCTCATTATGAATTATCTAAGCTCTTAGTATTTGGGAAAGGAATGGATCTGCAGCCTTTTTCAAATTTTGAATTTCAATTTTTTTTCTCTTAAGTGGCAACCACATTAGTATGCCACACCAACATCTGACGGCTTATAACCGCCAGCCATATGGCGTTTGATCAAACTCGCAACAATCTTAAAGCTTAAAGAGGATCATTGGTCCTGCATGGCTCTTGAAATTTTTGTGGAAGGTCAGATTCATTATGTCTTTTCTTTTTGTTTTATATATTTTTTAATATGAAATAAAGTGTAGCTAGAGTTTTGATTTTCGAGCAGAGCCGCTTCCCAAATATATATATATATATATATATATAGCCTAGACTCCCCAAAAGTGTGGCTTGGAGTCGTGCACAAAAAATACCATAAATTCGCACTGACTGACCTAACTATATGCCCACACCGTTGAAATCACATGCGCTGCATTGTTGCAACTAGCTTACGCACTAGTTCAAGACATTGCCTCAAATGTGGCTGAATTGCACTTCCTTGTGTAGCCACATTAGTCATTCTGCTTTCTGAGTCAGTGCTTCTATGTCGTTGCATAGTGCAATCGTGGTGCGGCCACTTAGAACAAACTTCGACCCTCTTCTTTTTGTTGTTCATTTTGATCATTTACTTTCTTCCTTGCTGTACTTTGGTCTATGTCCTCGAAATAATCAAATTTGGACTAACTTCAATCCAATTTGATATGTTTCACTTCTTTTTGTTTTCTGACCTATAAATTAACACATAACCACTTAAATAAAAACAAGTAACCTAAAAATTACAAACTTTCACAGGTTAGAGTATTAGCAAACTTTAGGTTGAAAATGAAAGAATCCAGTGTGAGAATTTAGCATTAAGAGAGGCATTGGAAAATATATTTTGTCTAGCTTGTGTTGGTCCTCCACTTGGTGAAGAAGCAAAGCAATAGAAGCTACAATTAAAGATTGAGAATGGTAATGGACCAGGTGATGAACAAACCTCTAAAAGGCGAAAGAAGCCATGCCATCGACACTTTGCACAACAAATACAACATCTTGAAGCGTAAGAATATTAAGTAAGATTATATCTGATTTAATAAGTTAAATAACTCAGTATCATGTAAGAATCATTATATAAGAAAATAATGTCATTTAATTTATTCCGCTAGTTATCCTTTTTTTTTTTTGTGATTAACTGAGCTGTAGCCCGGAGATTCATAATGGAACTTTCTCACAGAATGATTAAGAATTTTTCCGAAATTTATGCATGTTGGATCGTCTGTCTTCTTCGCACGTATTAGAAATGAATAATCGTGGAGTTCAAGTCTTAGTAAGACAAAGCAACGGAATAGGCCAAGCCAGTGGCTTGAGAGTTTACACCACTACCTCTCTCTGGCTCCCCCTTTCACCTCAAAATGTCTTTGAATTTTTCAGTGAGAGGAAAAAAAAGTTGAGGTACTCTTAGCCAATAAATTTATTAGCTAAATTATAAACTTTTAAGTATACTTGAAAAGTCTCAAAAATAAGCTGCAGAACCAAAGGTTTCTTAGAGAAATTGCACACGTCTTGACTATGGTACATCCTGGAAATTGTATCTCTATCATTCAGGTTGCTATCTAATGCACCTATATATAATGCTAATTATTTATCAATATTTTTCTACTAAAGCATAATTTTCACTTCATAAAGCAACTCTTACTTTAAAAATCAGAAGGCATAAAATTTTCATGTGTCCTAGACATGCAATGAGCTTCACCATTTTTCAATGCAAGTGCCCTCCTCGTGCAATATATGTGCCCTCAAAGTTTGATACGTAAAATTATAGATCTCCAACACATTCTTTAATATCAAAGTCCAAACAATATATTTGATAAATAAATTTTAAATATAATCTGAAAACAAAATTATCATATGATGTGCAAAGCACGTGCTTGTGTTCATTACTTGTTTTTGAGTATTTTCTTCAAAATGTACATCATTGAATTTACCCGTTCTTTTGCAATGTCACTGGTATTTCTGATTGATGCAGACATTTGCACCAGAGGAGAACAAGATACTTAACCCCCCCCCCCGAGTTACATTCCATCATCTTGGCCATGAACAGGGAAGACACAATGAAAATTCTGATACTTCCATCGGCATATCTCTAGTGATGGCCGCGTTGATCAGAGGGGAATTGGAGTCTCAAGTAGCTCAAACACGGATAACTCGCGTGGTTCACTCTTAGCAGTTGCCTTCCAAATATTAGTGGGTTACGATACACTTTCGTAGCAAGTAAATATGGAGTGAGTGGCTATTGTGTACTCTCTTCTTACCTCTTCCATTCATAAGATCAAAGTGGCTCTTGATTGCTCTCATTTGGATTGATGGAACTTCTATTTCTGTAATTTATTCAAGTTATTCACACCTTGCAAATTGCAATGATAAGAACATATTGCATTTGTTTGGCTATTGTGCTCTCCCAATTTCGAAATTCTAATATTTTTTTTTTAAGTATTACGAGGGAGTTAGAGGAGGGGAATTAAACTCTGGTAAATTAGAGGGTGTGGAAACACACTCGGGTGGTGCAGTCAGACTACACGAGTTTTGGCAATTCTAAATTTGTTATTAATGAAAGACTTTCACAATCCTATTCAATATTTTATCTCCCCGTCTTTACAACTCTCTTTGTATCTCTATTTCTTCTGCATTTTCAAGAACCATAAAAGGGATAAAATTTTAAGTGTCTCTTCTCTCTAAAGATAAATATATTGTGATTTGCGTCTTGATATTAATTTAATATTTTGAGGGTTTTTCTCTATTGTGATATATGCTTGGGACTTGGGAGGATCTGGCCAGGTATGATTGAACTGCTTTTCTTTCAAAGCAAATTTTGCATCAAAGCAAGGATTTTTATTTTATTATTTATTATTATGGTTTTTTTTGGGTGAAGAATTTCATTTTAATATTTTTGTAGCAGCCTAAAATTTTTGACAAAAAGTTTATTCAACTTTAGTCTTTTAGTAAAGTCACTACGACCTCTTAATAATTTATACACGATTTTACCACTCGCGTTTGTCTAGGTTAAGTTTACAAAAGCCTACATTTAGGAAAATCCAATTTTGATGTTGGCCCAATTTTCAAAACCATTCCAACTTTCGCGAATCTCTTCCTTCGATCTCTTTCGTGAGTGTCGCAGAGCATTAAAAGGGAAAATTATTATTTTAATCGATTTCACTTTGCTAAACCATTTCCAGGTCCTAAAATATTTTTTTTTTTTTTTTTTTTAAAGTTTAGCCCAAAGGTTCTTCAAGAGCAATTACTTTACCCCAGATTCTTTTATTTATTTCAAGCACATCTCCAAACTTTTACTTACTTCAAAATTTCTTGTTTAGGTCGCTCGAATAAGTGTTACGGTTGTTAAAAGTTTCTCAGATTCTAAATAGAATGTCTTGGGTTTCTACCACACATGCAACTCCCCTATTTTCCCCTCCCCTCCTCTCTCCCCTGTATCCCAAAAAAAAAAAAAAGAAAGAGTAAAATAAAAATAAAAAAATAAAAGAAAGAAAGAAAGAAAGAAATTCTTGTTTAGTTTTAATAATTTCCTTTTTAGAGCATCCATGCTTTTTCAATTTATCCCTCAAATATTAAATTTCTTTTGAATTTTAATTCCAAATACTAATTTATTATATATCTACACGAGCACGAGGATAATAATTAGAATATTTATAGACCTTTTACTCAAACTCAAAGCAACTTCTTTCTTAGAGGTAGGCTCCGTACACAAAGATTATTCATTAAAGACTGCATATTATTAGTTAATTTATATTGCAATCATGTGCATAGGGTAATGCTACATGTACAAATGAGGGTACAAATAGATTTACAGATGAGAAGTAAAAATTATGATTTTATCCATACATTTTCTCTTTCTTACAGTGCGTGATTTGAGGGTAAAATTGTAAATTCACTCTCTTTCTGTAAATGTATCTATACATTTATCTATAAAAGTAGATTAATCCTATAAACTATTGCTATAAAAAATATGCTACGTGATTATGAGAATGCTGCTACCTGCTAGTCAAGAATGAGAAAATATATATCGAAACTTTAGATTTTATACTTCAAAATTTAATTGAATGATTATATGTGCTATATGTGATAAGCCTACTAAGTATTTCTATGAATACTCACTTTTCTTAATTAACATTTTTCAACTTGAAGGCACGCTCGACGGGTTGCAGCTATTGAAGAGAGAATTTTTAAGTTAAATGTTGAAATATTTCTATAGATTTATTTTCACACTTATTTTGACAGTTTTTAAAACAATTTTTGATATTTTATTTAAAACATGTTTCACACTTTAACGTTATTTTCCTTGTTTAATTTTATTTGAAAAGTAGTTGTTAGAAAAGTTCAACTAATGTTCTGTGTATTTACAGCTAGGGGCATTACATTTTTCTAGGTTTTAAATTCAGCAAAAAGGAAGTTTAAATTCAATCAAGCCAAGCAATGAAGAAGTTAACTTCAATTGATCAATATGTACAGTTAGGATGCTATTTGATCCAAAGCTGAACTCTGTAGGCTTCTATTCAAATAATCATTACATTTTTGAGTTTAAAATTCATTTCCAAATTACTTGTGAACGATAAAGAATCCATTTTCCCTTAAAATGGGATGCATCAGAAGATATTTGGGTGGTCATTCTTTTGAGTAGGGCTAGGCATCGGATCGGGCAACCCCAACCAAACAAGTAGTCGGGTTTCAAGTTTTGGAACCGAGCCAATCTGACTCGGTTCGAAATCGACTCGGTTCCAAAACCAGACTCAACTCTCAACTCGGGTTGAGTCGGTTTGCGTTTTGGGCCGGCAACCAGGCCCAATATTCACAAAAAAAAAAAAAAAAATTAAACAGACCGATTTCTTCAAAAAAATAGAGCCGTCAAACAAAGAAGTGAATCTAGATCTGATTTCTTCAAGTAGCGGACTGAGATTTGATTTAGATTTTGATGTGAATTGATGCAAATTATAAATATATTTCACACGTAAAATATGTGTGATAGGGTGTGTGTATATATATACAGAGAGAGAGAGAGAGAGAAGAAGAAGAAGAAGGTGGAGGACGAAAGCATATTTTTATGTGTGTAGCCTACACCACACTGGGACAGTAGCAGCACACAGGGATCGCGGCGGAAGCAGCATGTTGGGTTTGTTGTCAAAAATAATCCAAAATTGAAAAGAAAAAGGTAAGGGAAAGAAGTAGAATTCTATGAGGAAAAGGAATTCAAATCATAGAAGGATTATATTGTCTTCCAAGGAAACGAAGCCTATATATAAAGATGTTTTCTTCTTCTTTAATACACAAGTGGTACAAGCGAGTTGAGAAAAAAATTGGTGAGTCTAGCACCTTGAGAGTTTTCTTGTAACTTTTTGTGATTTGTTCGAATGGTAGAAAATTAGGTGTGTTAAAACTCGAGGTGATTTTTTCAGTGTCACTTGGGTAGGGTCAGAGAGTCTTGTAAAGAAAAATAGTAGCCTAGTGTCTTGAGATTTCTTATGTTGTTTGCTGGTTGGGCAAAGTGTAGAAATTGGTAGATACGATAAAGTTTGTTAAATTTTTTTTGTAATACTTGGGGGATGGGTTTTGGCGAGTGAAAATTCTGTATGGTTGTAGCGACTTTAATCATATAGTGGAAAATTTTGACAGTCAGTTAAATTCGTCTTCGTCTTTTATTTTTCTTATCTTAATTAAATTCCTTGAATAACGATCTTGCGGGCGTGATCGGGGAATTTATATTAATTCCCAACAGTGGTATCAGAGAGTCAGGTTTTGTTCGAGGTGGAGTAGAGGAAAGATATGACAAAGTACAAAGTTGTGATAATCAAGTTTGACTTGTGGCTAGAACAAGTCTGAAATTTCTTGATTTTGATTGGGCAATTTGAAGCTTTCAAAGGAAAACATTCTCCTTAATCTAACAAAGTTGCTGGAATCAGTATGAGCGATATTGATTGGGAAGATTTATATTTAAAGACTGGAACCAGGATGTGTCTCCATCTAGCCAGAAATGTTCTTGTAAATATTCATGGAATATTTGCTGTGAAGAAACTGTGGCGTCAATTTGGAGATGTGTATCTGGCAATAGGTTTTTCAAATTTGTTACACTTGGAAAAATTGTGTAGTTCTTTGCGAATTAGTGTGGGTATGAAAATTCCCAATGGGCTTGTCTGGAAACTGGTGGGTGTTGTAACTTGTTGGTGTTATAGACTGGCTGACCACGTAAGAAAACATTGTCCAGGTGGAGCAGGTTTGGCTACTGTTCGGATTTGGACAATCTGACTCTCTTGGTGTGAGGGCGATGGAGATGTGTTATGAAGTATGTTGGTACATTATCATGGTGTGTCGCTAGGTGATATGGTAAAAAAAGTGTATTACTTCTAGCGGTTGTATTTACACACGGTATTGGTTGGCGGTGATGCAAGGTGTGTGTTTGTAGTAATGTCGATGGCTGATGAGCTCTCTGGAAAGCCAACGAGAGAGTTGCACCAAAAATTTCAGCAGGTTTATTTCGACATTGAGCCGATGAAATGCTTGGAATTTGTTGTTACTTCTAAGTGGTTATACTCATGTGGTAGAGTATGGGATTGTCAAAGTATGTCAAAGGCTTACCTGGTAATTTCTCAAGTATTGTGTACATGATTGAAGAAGATGAAGATTTTGACTTATTTTAGCAAGGTGGAGATTGTTGGGCTTGTTGCCAAAAATAATCCAAAGTTGAAAAGAAAAAGGAAAGGGAAAGAAGTAGAATTCTAAGAGGAAAAGGAATCCAAATCATAGAAGGATTGTCTTGTCTTCTAAGGAAACGAACCTATAAATAGAGATGTTTTCTTCTTCTTTAATATACAAGTGATACAAGCGAGTTGAGGGAAAAATCGGTGAGTCTAGCACCTTGAGAGTTTTCTTGTAACTCTTTGTGGTTTATTCAAAGGGTAGAAAATTAGGTGTGGCAAAACTCAGAGTGATTTTCTCTGCGTCACTTGGGTCGGGTCAGAGAGTCTTGTGAAGAAAAATAGTAGCCTAGCGTCTTGAGATTTCTTGTGTTGTTTGCTGGTTGGATAAATGGTAGAAATTGGTAGATGCGATAAAACTTATTATATTTTTCTTGTAATACTTAGGGGATGAGTTTTGGCAAGTGAAAATTCTATATAGTTGTAGCGACTTTAATCATATAGTGAAAAGATTTGACGGTCTGTTAAATTCGTTTTCGTCTTTTATTTTTCTTGTCTCAATTAAATTCCTTGGACAACGGTCATGCGAGCGTCATCGTGGAATTTATATTAATTCCCAACACAGCTGGCAGTGATGGCAGCTGGGGCAACAGCAACGGCAGCAGCAGTGTGGCAGCCGCAGCAAGGACGGCAATAGTGGTAGCGACGGTGGCGGATCGGAGGGAGGTGGATCGGAGGAGACTCGACGGCAGGCGGTAGCAACCAGTCTAAGAATTTAGGGCTATGATGCATCCAATACTCCAACTTGTGCAGTGGTGGAAACAAAAAGCGACTAAATCTAATTGTTGTCCACTTGTCTTTGACTTTGTGTTGTGTCACGTGTGTCAAAGAAAAAATTCAATCAGCAAAAAAGGTTTCACAATTTTACTAAAAAAATAAATAAATAATTTAATCGGGTTAATCAGGTCAAACCTGACTCGAGCCTTCCAAGTCTAGTTAATCGGGTTGCACGTGTTGTATCATGCCAACCCAGAACCCGACCCGACGGGTTCCAATTTTTAGACCCAACATCCTACCCGTTCCCACAATAACCTGACTCAACCCAACCCATTGCGTGTCAAGCTGAAGCAAGTCTACTCTTTCCCTAACGACGCTCTTCCGATCTCCCAGCCATACTTTTCAGCACTCAATTTGTGGCTTTCACGTAGCACTTTATATATGCTTCACTCTTTAGCATTTCTATGTATGTTTCACTAGATAACTGTTCATACAAACTAGATATGATCAGTGTTCTAAAAAGCACCTAACGGCGCCTCCACGTCTCGCTTAGGCTATAAGCGAGGAAAAAAGTGGTCAACAAAAATTGTTGACCGCCTAGGCAAGCTTACGCACCAAAAAGCGCTCCTAGGCGGGATTTTTTCCTCCTACGCGCTTTATTTATTTATTTTTTTTACACTTTGAAGATATGGCTATAGTATCTATTTAAATTTAAAACTAAATATAAAGAACCAAGATATTTATTAATTTGTCTAAAAATTCACAAAATTTCCTTTACATATTCACTTACACAAAAGGCATATCTTATTTAAAAGCATCAATCATGTTGTTTTTTTAGCAAAACTTTCATTGTAGGACAATCATTTAAACTTAGAACTAAGCATAAAGGATCAAGATAATTATTAATTTGCCTCAAAGTCCACAAAATTTTCTTTACATAATCACTTGAACAAAAGCCCATCTTATTTATAAGTCACAATCATATTGTCTTTTTACAAAACTTTCAATGTGGGACAATCAAAAAATTAAAACAATACCACTAAATTTCTTTCAAGTTGGAATTTTTTTAGCAATAGTCAAGAACAATTGTGTTAATATATAATATTACTAGAATTTGTAACATTGTAAAGATTCTTTTAAAGAAAATTTTTCAGATTAATAATATGTTTATTAACTCTATTTAAGTTATATGTTATTATTGTATAATATATATATATAGATACACACGTAGAGAATTGGTTTTATACATCTTTTCATTTATTTAAGTGATTTTCTTGCTGGTGAAAAGTGTGAAATGAGTTTTCTTATTTTTATTTTAAGTGGTAAATGTTATTTATTTTTGACAATACATTATTTTTGTAATACTTAATCTCTATAAATGTATAATAAAGTAAAAATTATCCATCTTTTGTCTTTTGAAGATATGAAAATTATATTATAAGAGTGTTAAAATTATATAGTAGATATAATATTTAGAATTTTCATTTATTTTCCAATTTAGAATACATATTTCTTGTAAAAAAAATGAAAAACACTTTTTAACGCTTAAGCGCTGCCTAGGCGCGCTTAAACGTGCAATGCTTGAAGCTTGAGGCCAACGTTTTTCTGGCTTTACGCTTTTTAGAACACTAGATATTACAATGTATGTGTCCTTTACTAGATTCTCTTTGTCATTTTGGGCCAATTTTTTGTTTTCAGTTTTTCGAAAATGCTGAAAACACATTCTTTTCCACCATTTCAGAAAAGCATTTTTTAAGATGGGCCAAAAAAGTTTTTACACAAACCCCGCAACGAGGTTTGTATTTTTGGCATTTTCAAGCGAAAAAAGTCCACAACTCCAAAATCCAAAAAATGCCCTCGAAAATGCTAAAATGCGTTCCTTCCCACAATTTTAGGGAAAAAAATTTGAAATTTGGCTACACAAAACCCCAAACGCGATTTTTGTTTTTTTTGGCATTTTCAAGTGGAAAAAATCCCACAACTCCAAAATGTAGAAAATCCCCTCTTCCTTTCCGTTCTCTTAAATATTAGGCCCTCTGCAAACTGATTTAGGGCTTGCTCCACACAGCTTCCCCTAAGGTCCTCTGCCATAGCCTTTGTGGCTGATGAGAGTAATGGAGATGTTGTCCAGCAAGATGAGGTTAAAAAGGTTCAATTTGTTGCAAACGATGAAGGTCAGGGTGGAAAGAAAAGCGAAGGAAGGGATGGAGGGGCCACAAGGTTGGTGCTGGTGGTTGAGATGTTTGTGGACGTGTATTAAGGAGATGCAAAAGTTCCAAGGAGTAGAAAATGAAACTGGAAATCAAAAGGCTGGAGATTGTGACAGAACTAGAGCTGCAAAGCACCCCGTTATTGTAGGTGTCATCTCTTAGGAGAATCAGCACCAGGTAATTACCCTATTTACTGTAACTTTGAACTTGAGATCATCAAAGTTTGGGCTTGGATATAATTTTTCCGCATTATCCTCCTTAATTTATTACTTCTTTAACTCAGGCCTTCTCGGTTAAAAATCTAGGTCCTCTAAATTATTTTCCTCGGGTCGAAGTGTTTTGTACTCCTACATCCATCTTTTTAGTCAGCACAAATATATCAGGGATGTGCTTGACTTCACGAAGATGAGTAGGGCTGAAGATGAGTAGGGCTGAAGATATATGTAATATGTCCTTCGTATAATTGTGAATGAAATTATATTCTTCCAAAAAACTTTACAACTTCCAGTCATTTTTTAAACAAAAATGTAATGATGCCGATATATGTGATGAAGAAGGAAAATCAATCGTTTCAATCACAAATGTTTTATTTTAAGTCCTTCAAAATTTGTACTAATCCAAATGAATTGAAATATGAGTGAAGTACTAGTGTGTATACATACAAAATTTGTACTAATCCAAATATTGTTAGATTCAAAGTTTGCTTTAGTATGTTCTAATCTAAGCTAATATTGCAACACACGATGTTGAACAAAAAGGACGAACGCAATCTTTTCTTATTTTGGAGATTTTGTCTGATGTTTATGGAGTCTGTGTCTTTGATGATACGGGCCATTCTCTTTCTTCATTGTCTTATGCTCTTCACTATCTTTATTATGGTTTTCACTATTTATTGAAACAGAAAAGACGAAAGGGCCACTAGGAATGTCGTGATCAAGATCTTTCACCGGCTCCAAAACTTGTATCACATCGCTCATTGTAGGCCTAAGCTTAGGCCGGTGGCTCAAGCATTTATAAGCCAATGAAGCAACCGTTTGAGCTCCTAATTCCGAGTACTGCCCTTCAAGCCTTGGATCCATTATTCGGTTCAACTTTCTAGGATGCTTTAGCATCGGCCTTGCCCAGTCGGCCAAATTTTGTTCTCTCTGTGGCCGGCTTTTGTCTACCGATTTTCGGCCTGTTAGCAACTCCAACAGTAGTACTCCAAAGCTATATACATCACTTGCAGCTGTCAGGTGACCTATATCCGGAAGCCATGTTAATTAATTATACTAAAAAATTATTACTCAAATAAAATATTATCGAGCCATATATCACAAAAAGAGGCAAAAAAATTCTTCACCTGTCATGATGTATTCAGGTGCAGCATAACCTTGTGTACCCATAACCCGCGTAGAGACGTGTGTGTCGTCTCCTTCTGGACCGTCTTTTGCTAACCCAAAATCTGATAGCTTAGCAGTGTAATCCTGGAGACGTTGAAATATGAGGAGCCTGTTTTAGGGAGTTTTATGTACATTTTGAGTTTTGAAAGTTCATTCTTTTGGAGGAGAAAATATCTGGTACTTTAAGAGTACCCTATTAGCGTACGGGGTACTCTAAATCAATCAGCAACCCACATATAAGTTCAAAAGTCCCAAAAATAGAGCCTAAGATAACCCACATATGGGTTCGTCGTTGGCATAGAGTATTAGGGTACTCCTAGAGTTCTTCAATTTTTTCCCCATAATATATAGCAAGAATGTAAAGAAAAATTATTAGAAAGTGTGAAAATTCATTTCCCTTTTATCCAGAGCATATGTAGTTGGTAAAGTTTGACTTTTTAATCAACTTCTAATTTTTTGCGATATAATAGAGGGAATTTTGGGAGGAGCATATATAGACTATTCTACGCCTATACCTAATAGGTTAATCTTTTAGCATGGAGTTACAATATATTCATTATTATTGCTACATACTTCCACATGGAGGGAAAAATAACTTACCGAATCGAGTAAAATGTTGGAAGCTTTAAAATCTCTAAATATAACAGGTTTCTCAGTTTCATGGAGGAAAGCCAGCCCTTTTGCAGCTCCAACGGCAATTTTGATTCTCGTCTTCCATGGAAGCGAAACTAAATATCCTGCCAACAATTTCTAATTATTTCTAAGTATATATATTGTGTAAAAAAAAAAAGAATACATATTTATAAATTCTTTATTATTCTTTTTCTATCTATCTATCTATCTATTTATTTATTTATTTATTTATTTTTCATGCGTTGACTAGTTAAAGTTGTGTGTACACAAAGCAAAGCAAATATTTTAATTAATATAAAAAGCGTACATTATACACCAAATGTCAACTATACGTATATTGTTGACTTCTTCCATGTAATTTTTCGTGTTCGTATATATATTATTTAAGCATCAAACAATACGCGCCAACACCTAGCAGTGAACGAAATTAATTATTAGACTGGTCATAAAAAAATTAAAATGAATAAAAATAAATTGTTAGAATTTATATGGTACATGTAAAATTCACAAGACATATGAATGCCATTACCATTAGTGCGGTACCACCATCAGTTAAGAATTATTATATTATAATGTTATTATTCACAAGACATATGAATGCCATTACCATTAGTGCGGTACCACCATCAGTTAAGAATTATTATTTTACTAATTATACCGGTAGGGAAGGAGAAAACGTACTTCTGAAGAGTTGATTCTCGAGACTACCTCGCGGCATATATTCATATACGAGGAGCCTGTGCTCTTCTTCGCAACAATATCCAATTAATTTCACCAAATGTGGATGTCTCAATTGACCAAGAAAGATCACTTCAGTCTGTTTTTCATTCAAGAAAATTAAAATTGAAGTTAATTAGATCCATGAAAGACTTGTAACAACTCTTAGTTAAATGCATGCAAGGAAATAAAAGTAATTAGAACTCTACATGTACAATATCTTTTTAACACACCCATGTGACCTATGTGATAGCCATAAAAAACTAACTAATGTGACGTACGAAGAAACAAGCAAAACTGAGTTAGAATTGTTCTAAAAGTAATAAAAAAATACCAGCCATTCTCTATGGCCTTGAGTTCCATCCAAATCAAGGAGCTTGACGGCCACCGGTTGAGCCTTCAAGCCGGGCCGGAGCTTGTCATCGATGAAGCCTTTATGGACAGGCCCGAACCCGCCTTCACCGAGAAAATTGCTTGACGAAAAGTTCTGAGTAATCACTTTCAACTCTTGAAGCGTGAACGAGTATAAATTTGAACCCGCTAGCGAAATGGACAGATCTTCAGAAAGAGTTGAACTGCTTAAATCCGATAATGAAATCCTCTGAAATGAAGATTGTTTCGAGACAGCCTTTTTGGGCTCTAGAACAGGGTTCTCATAAACCCCAAAACACCTCGGAAAATAGTCGTGCCATTTCATCTTCGTCTTCATCACCGCCATTATGTTGTTTGTTCTCTTTTGAACTCGATAATTAAGCGGTCGACCGAGCCAAAGCTGGGATTGAAAATTGACAGATTCTTGAGCAAGAAAAGTGAGAGAATAAAGATGTTTGTTGGGATGTAAATGAAAAATGGTTAGGGAGAGTTTATATTGAGAAAGCAAGACCTAGTATTCAAATGATTAACTAACTGCTCTCCCTATCCAAGTAAGAGATAGCGGTAAGCAACTCCTTTTTGTCATAAAAGACAATTCTTAAATATTTCTCAAAATAAATTCACATCTTTCACATTGGACAGATGTGTATGGTACAAATTTCTAAAACTTTTATTATTATTATTATTATTATTATTATTTCTTTTTTTTGTGACAAGCACTCTCTAACGCGGTGAAATGACTGATGAAAACTTAAATGGGAGTGATTCATTTTTAGCTGTAATTATGTATAACTATAGTTCTTAAGTCGGTGATAGGTAGAATTATGAGTAATGATATGGAGACCACCAATAACTTTGTAGCGAAGTAGGTATACATCATACATGGACCAACGAAGATGGAGGATATGTCGGCCCCAACAACAGAGACCATGTGATTGGTCTATGTAAGCTATTTAACTTATTATAGAGCCAGAGGCTCAGAGCTAGTCCCTGAATCATTTCCAATAAAATTATGTGAATTAAACCATAATGAGGATCAAACGTCCACACATTTTTCTTTTAAGAATATTTAAGTATCACACATCTAGTATCATAATGACACACTATTCTGGTATAATAACATCATATCACTCCACCGTCCTCAAATCATATCAATAATTCGTATTATCTCAGATTATATATCTCTAATACCTTCACGACACCAGACTTTTAATGCTTGAGTATTTTCATTATTTTCTTTTGTCCATGATATCTAGAAATAGAATTCTTGGTGGGGAATTAGAACTTCTAAAATGTCACCATAGTAATAAATGGATTCATAACTGATGACGAATCCATACGTGTGTGGAAGCTGAAACAGTGGCCAATAGAAAGTCACGAGTCAATAAAACTGGTTGAATTGATTACGACTTTGGCTATCCTCTCTGACTTTTATTTCTGGGTTTGGAGAAGAAGCTTGCCCCAAAATATCATCATCATCTAAAACTGTTTTCACAATGACCAATATTTGACTTTTTTTTCTTTTCCTTTATAAATATTCAAAGCCTGAAGGGCGATCATGATTCGAATTGTATTATAATCATTGGATGTTCGTATTTTTGAGCTAGACACCCAACTTGAACCACACCACCCCTCTATTAATTTCCATCTCCTTTCCTATCTACGTCTTGTTAAAAAAAAATGACAAAAGAAAAAAAAAAAACCAATGGCGATTTGATTGGAAAGAAGAAAGAAAAACTCCTATTTTTAATTTAATTAATTAATATAAATAAATCAATTGGGCATTTCTCCAGCGTGTTCCCTTACGCGGATTCTCCGACTGTTCAACCCAGCGAGATTGCCATTTTTGTAAAGGGCTAATGGTCGGACATTAACATCACGCACCTCTTCCAAACACAAGTGGTTTGACATAGGAGAAAAATGCCCCTTTTTTTTTTTTTTTTGAAATGCGTGTGGTAAAAATGTTAAAAAAAAATATTGTTTAACGTAAAAAATTAAAGGTACTTCCAACAAAGGCAAATCACGGTTCTCTAACAAATCAAAAAATCTGTAGGTGATTTGGGATAGGAGAACAAAATGATTAGATGGTCAGTGATTACCGATTGAGGTGAACGTCCCCAAAAGAATATATATCTCTTTTAAAATTTTTCTTTACAAAATGTGTCTTTATTTCAAATTTCGAAAAATATAAATCCAGAAAAGCTTGTATTTTCAAGTTATAATATACGCAGCATCTTAATTTGAATTCCATGACTTGAATTGTAGGTCAACGATAGTTAAACCTTCTAGCATCATAATTTGAATTTCATGGATATGAGTAGATTTGGTCGAATAATGTGCCCTTGGAAGCACCTCTATGCAATTTCAACGCTATATAGGGTTTGATTAATAACAAGTTGTTGGAAATTTTATAAATCTATATATATATATATATATATAATTAATGTACTTGTACAGATGAATGTACAGATGAATGCACAGATGTGTTTACAAAAAGAGTATAAAATTAAAGTTTACCCTCATTTTAGAGAAATTCTTTTATAATCCTTTAAAAACTTTTTTAAAAAAATATTATTTATGTTAGGAGTCATTAACTTTCAGTTACTCTTTTTATCATATTCTGACTACGCTTTTGTGCGTGTCCCTGCGTGTGTCTACTACCTATATGCTTGTGTATTATATATGTGTGTATGTATAGGTGTTTTGCAAAACACGCTAATGATTTGGTCAACAGGGTTAGGATTATCAAAACCAAAAGAAAGAATGACAATATTCTCAAGAATTGAACAGAAGATGGTAGGTAGGTAGGGTAGGCTTCGTTGCATACTTGTATATATATGTTCTAGAAGTTCAGTTCCATGCCGAAGCAATAACTTGAGACTCGCAATGGTAGTAGGTGGGACATCATCTCAACATCATGCTCTATAATATTATTTCATGTTGATTACTTCTCACCCTCAGATGATCTCATTTTAAACAATCAAATCAAACATGTAGAAGGGGAAAATACTAAAAGATACAATTTTCCATGTCGACTCTTTAATTTTATTTTTCATTTTTCTTAAGAAAATACTAAAAGAAATAATATAAGAAGTTATTTCTTTTCCACAAGTCTTGTTAAGCTTATAAATATGAGCCAACCCGCATAGGCTGAATGAGCTCAACAGGCCGGCCTGACCTGGCTCGAGCCTTGCCTCAATTTTGAGGCTAGTACAAGCTTTGACCCGTCTAATACGGGCCGCAAGTTAGCTCATCTAGAGCTTTTTACGGGTCGAGCTGCAGGCGACTGAACCGGCCGGCTCAATATACATCCTTAAGTCATTGTTAAAGGGAATATTCCCCATTAAAAAATACAAAATAAATAATAATAACATATAAACATTTGGACTACTTCTCTTAACAATGTTGACTTTCTAATATGAAATCTCAAATTTTAACATCCTATCAGCTTGTTACAATCAAAGGAGTAATCGATCTTGTTAAACTCAAATGAGGACAAAGATTTCAAAATTGGTTGCTCCAACAAGCCACAATTTTGCACGAGTATGTTAAGGTAATAAATCTCAGGTTGAAACGATACAAAGTAAATAACATGTAAATGCTTGTGATACTTCTCTTAAAACAAGGTTGACCTTATATTTTAAAATGAAACCACAAGTCTTAATAGTTAGAATGTAGCACAACATGAGTCTCGTTAAACAAAGATCAATTTTAGAGATAATAGAGTGAATAATATGGAGATCACCTTTAACTCCATAATACTGGAGATAGACAACTTATACATAGAATAGTCACATGACTCCCTTGCTATTGGACTCTCACGTCGTCCTTCTTCATTAGTCTACGTAGGTTGTCTGACTCCATTACAAAGTCAAATGTGGACTCCACATCATAGAGGTGAATTAGAAATTATAGAAAACCAGTATGGATATAACCCTACGTCCAAAAATGTTTTTCTGCATGACCCTTATCATATATAGTATATAGAAAGATAAGTAGATAAATCGACTATGTATTCGATTCCTAGAATAATGTTATCATTTATTATGAACTCTATGGAGGTTTTCTACTCTACGGTCCCAAAAAGACTAGATGTCATGTATGTCATAAATATACTTTTCATGTACATCACACTTTGCCCTCTTCTTCCTCCCTCTCCATTCAATTTTTCTTCAAAATCATTTTCTTCCCCCTCTTCCCCTCCTTCATTCCATTCTTACAGTCATAACGCACAGCATAGTGATATACTTGTGTAAACTGTAGATTTGTTTCCAATCTATTTATCTGTCTTTATTTGATATTGAATAAATGAATGTTCCCTTCTATTTACGCATATATCTTCCTATTCTCCAATGGATAGTTTTCACATTTCATCCCAAAACTTTCAACTTTGACACAATTTTTTTAGAGTAATTCTAGAGACATCAGTTAGTTGACAAATATAGATTAGTTATTTATAGGCACGTAGTGGATTTGAAGGTCCGCAATCATCCAATATATAATTGACAACTAAACACGTGACCACTTTTTCATGTCAGATAAATACGTCTCCCTAAAATTATTGTTTTGTTTATATTCTTTGTTTTTCTCTTTTTTTTGTCCCAATCTTTCAACTCCGTCACAATTTTATCCTCATTCTTTGTTTTTCCTTTGTTTTGTCCCAGATCTTTCATAAATTCATGTGTTTTGCCCATTCTGTTAAATTTTCTATTAAAATGGCATGTTAGTAAGTGGTAAAATGAGAATAAAATTAAGTTGCTACATTCTACATCACCATCCTTTCAATTTTGACACAATTTTGTCCACATTCCCTACATTATTTTCAACTTTCATTTATTTACACATTATGTTCTCATTATCAAATTATGTTACGTGTGTTTAGTGTGATTATTAGAAAATCCAGAGAAAGAATCTTGAAGATAGAAAAAATATGGGAAAATTGAAATCGGAACAACTAAATCTAATCAAATCAATTTGAATCGGAACAAGAAAGTTATAGGTGACCGCAAGCATTACCGAAACGCAACTCAAAAGTCTAAAATATCCCCAAAAATGCAGTTTTGATAGAAAAATTGCGGCGCAACTACACTGTAAACTAATTTCTATATATATATATATATTAGTACATGAACCATTTCTCAATATCTATCCGCACATATCGCATGGAGTATTAGAGGCAGTTAAAAAAAATGGAGGAAGGTAAAAGAAAGGAAAATATGCCTAATCTATCTCTGTATTTGATCAGGCTGAAATCGTGTAAAGTAGCGGCCGCCCCTAACTGGGAGCGTAGGACCCACCCCATCGTAGTGGGGTTATACCCCCCACCACTCGTACCTGATAATTTATATTTATATACATATATATATATATATATATATTTATATAATAAATTACATCAATATCATAGTTAATTATCAGCTTTTGGTAGCTTAGAAATAAAAAAAAAATAAGATGAACAAATAAATCTAACAACTACTACACTGTGAGTGGAGTTTAACCAAATCCCTCGCAACTCCAAATTCCACGTCTTTTTACTTTTTATACTATGTTTGACATTTCTCAATTAATTAAAATAATATAAAAATCTAATTTCTCTTCTTTATTTCTGTCGAAAACAAAAAATTGCTGACCACATGATTGAAGAAATGAAAAAAAAAATTAAAAGAGATCATATTTTTCTAAAATCTCAGTTTGATGCATTTCTAAAATCTTAATTATCATGTTTTTCAAAAAAAAAAAAATTATTATTATTACTATTATTATTATGAAATATATCTCACATATAGAAAACAGTAATTCATGGGGGCAGGTATTAATTCATGCTTTTGATTATTTTCGAAACATCTTATCAATTCTGAATAATATAAAGTAGGCTAAGTTTATGGTACAAAGAAGAAAAACAATGCTATGGCCGTTTAACCACCGAAGACCAATTAAAGATTTTTAATGTTCCAATAATACGGCTGTTTTATACAATTATTATTATATATATATTATATATATATACACACACTGTATCCATGTGTAAAACGTGGCCTTGAAATTTTGTAAAAAAGTGTATATATAATTTTTCATATACAAGTCAGATTTCCGTTTGATTTGATCTATTATTCGAAAAGATGTAAATCAAAATTATAACTGTTGACCCAAAAATCTCCGTCTAACGTTCTCGTCAATAGAATTCCAAGCCTCATTCCGTTACATAAACTGACCTTCACTCTAGACGCAAAAAAGTATAAAGAAAGGCACGTTGAAAGTTTTAATATGGAGATATGGAGAAACCCGGTACATGTGGCATACACGTCTTTAATAATTTACCTGATTCACATGTGAGTCCATAAAACTGATAAAGGGAAATGTGTCACGTACTCAAGGTGCTTATATGATAGAGACACCACGTGTTTCAGGATCAAAATTGCAACCCATGTTGACCAAAATGTGGGACCTGTGACCATTTAGCTGCCTGCTGGCCAAGAGGAGATTGTGTGCAAGAAAGCGAGAGAGTCAATGGGAATTTGGCTAGGTTTAGAACAATTTTTCTACAAAACTGAAGTTGGTTTTGTTAATGTGCCTAAGTGCAAAGTTAACATTATTTTATTTATCATTCATTAAATTCAAAGTACACTAGTAGAGTCTATTATTTTTACATATGTCAGATTTCAACTCTATAAGAGATCGGATTAACAGAACCAACTTTGATTTTATGAAAAAATTTGGTTTAGAACGCTTATATATGTTTGTGAAATAAACACACGCAATATAAAAAATAAGATGAGCTAATATGTGGGCGCAAGCCCAAGTCCTTACACGAGCTGGGCCTAGTCCAACTAAACAATTTGGGAGTTTGGGCCTAATACAAATATAAATGGTTTAATTAAGTTATTCATATAGTTTGGGGACCTCATTGTAAAAATCAGGAAGTGATTGTCCATTTTGAAAAATTAGGCACCCGGCGCCACCCCACCCCATCACACCTAACCCACCCCACCTAATCACAAATCATGTTGTTGCAAGAGGCGAAGGAATCACTACTGCAGATCGCGCTGTTGCAGAAGGTGGCACGGCTGAACTCCAAATTGGAAGCGCGAGCATTGGAGCAGAACTCTGACCTGGAAGTCTAAACACGAAAGTCCAAACGTGGCAGGTGAGGGTGAGGGCAAGGGAGTAGAGATGAAGGCAGTGATGCTACAGTCGGCTATGAAGGAGAGCGGCAATAGATACCAGATCTAGATAGAGGCGGGGAGCGAACCATGGTATGGTATGATCGCAGATCCGATCTAATTACTTCATGTTCGTGGATGGAAGGTGGTCGCGGCGGTGAGTCAGTGTGTTGTGTTGTGTTGTGTTGTGTGATGGCTCGGGTGTTGCCGCAGTGGTTGTGTTGGTGTGACTCGGTTATTCTGACAAGTTTTTTTATTGTGACTCAGTATTTTGGAGTTGTGCTTGATTTTGACTTCGTGTTTTGGTGAATTGATTCGGTGTTTCGGTGAATTGATTCGGTGTTTTGGTAAATTGTTTTTGTTGTGACTCGATATTTTGGTGAGTTGTTTTTATTGTGATTTTAGAGTTGTGTTTGATTTGACAAGATGCTTTGATGAGTTATTTTTGTTGTGAGTCGATGTTTTCGAGTTATGTTTGATTTGATCTTGTTTTTGTTGTAACTCGGTGTTTTGACGAGTTATTTTTGACGTGACTCGGTGTTTTGTCAAGTTGTTTTCGATGTGACACGGTATTTTGACGAGTTGTTTTGATGTGACTCAGTGTTTACGTGAATTGTGATTGTTGTGTTATAAATTGTCATATCACAATGTAAAAACAATTGAAACACCTGATTTTTCAAAAAATGCTATCTTATATCTTAATTTCAAAAAGTGTGTACACAACCTTTGTATTTTTCAAGACACCTCAATATAAAAAGGATTAATTAGAAGAAACACGGTGATTTGCTAAATTAGGCATGTTCTGTTTATATTTTTTAAATTCAGTTTGAATCTTATCTTTCACGAGTAAATATTAAGTAAAAAAAAGATTTCATTTCCTCTGATCTTGAGCATTTTCAAAATGTTAAACTGAAAAGCTCAAAAGGATAAAATAGCATTTCCCTTGTTTTGAGCTTTTCAATTTAAAATTTTGAAAATACTCAAAACAAGGAAATGAAATCCTTCTTTTACTTGATATTTACTCTAGACAAGACTCAAAATGAATTTAAAAAATATAAACAGAACAGGTAACATTTTGAAAACTATGGTACAAAATAATTAGACATTTAGACTACGGTGCAGAACACGGTGATTAGCCACTTTCCCTCGTGTAGTGCTTTCCCTTCGCTGTCTCCTTCCATATGTCTATTTCAACGTGCTTTGCTTCCTTTTCCCCCCTTTTTTGGGAAAGGGATTTTCAAAATTAGTTACATTTGTATTAATGTCAATGGAAAGTTGCACGAAGAAACATACTCAAATGTAACTTTTTATATTCGATGTTTTAACAAAACGTGACTTGTTCGATAGTACATGTAACTTTTTAGTATATTGTAACTTTTCTACTTGACTTTTTAATAGAAAAGTTACAGGAGACGTGATTTTTTATAACTAACTCTAAGTCACATATGAAATAAATGTCAAATAATTATTATATGACTTTTTGAATTAAAAAGTTACACAGCACGTGATTTTTATGTAAATCTATAATTTTAATCTCTATGCAATTTTTTAATTAAAAAAGTTGCATGGGACATTGTGTTTTTGCTCAACCGCCACCCACCGGCCCCATCCCTACGGCACCCCCACCGCACTCGCCCCAACTGTCCCATCCCTTCGGGCAGGAATTTGACCGCCTGATTACGGGATTTTTTCTTTTTAATTGCCTTGTTTTGCTCTTTTTCCTTTTCCCCTCATTTCTTTAAAATTTTTTTCTTTTTCCTTTTCGTTTTTCCAGCGATGTTGTCAGAATCTTCTTCTTCTTCTTCTTCTTTTCATTTATGTTTTTACTTTTTTGTTTGTTTTTTGTTTTCTTTTTTCTTGTAATAATTTTTTGATAAAGCTTGCTATATGATAAACAATATTTTCATGTTGAAAGACTTGTTACATGTATAACAAGTTATATTATTTTCTACAACAAGCTATTTTATTTATGTAATAATATATGTTTTTTGTCTAATATGTTATTAAATAATCTGTATTATTTATGTAACAAGCTAATATTGAGTACATGGCAGAATGAATTCAAAGAGAATTGGATCGAAGATTGGGTTGAAATTTGGGTCTTTAGCATTTGATGTAGAATTTAGCGTATGGCACCTTCCCGAAAACAAAATGGTGAGGTGATCAAGGCTCATTCACCTTCAATGAGCACTATTAGTTTTTGGCAATTCTAGGTCGTTTAGGCCTTCAAATTTATAATTTTCTATTTTTCTTTTTTTCCATTTTTTAAATTTATTTTTTTATATTTTTTATTGTAGGGTTGTCTACATCTATTTAAATACTCTTTAGACTTGTTTTAATGACTTATTACTTAAAAATAATCTATGTTATATGACTAACAGGCTATGTTATTTGTCCAAAGCGTCACGTTATGTGCACAACACACTATGTTATTTGTATAACAAGTTATGTTTTGTGTGAAAAAAGTTATGCTATTTATGTAACAAGCTACGTTATTTGTGTAACAAGTCTTGTTATCTGTGTAACCAAATATATTTTAATTCATATAAAATGTTGAACAAGTTAAACAAATAGCATATGTTGTTATACAAATATATTGTGTGTGTGACAATATACGCTTTTAAACTTATTTTTATAAAAAACTATGCTTTATATGTAACAACTTATGCTATTTGTTAAACAACTTATGCTAATTTTTTAATAAGTTATGTTATTTGTATAACAACATATGCTATTTGTTTAACTTGTTCAACATTTTATATGAATTAAAATGTTAAACAATTGACATTATATGAATTTAAAAAGAAAAAATGATTAAAAAATAAAAAAGAGAAAAACAAAGAAAAAAAGGGAAATAAGGAAACAAAAAAATTTTAAAAATGCATAAAAAATTCTAGCCAACTCGATCGCCAGAATCAGGCCGGCCATTTGGCCGAACTTCAGTCAGAATCCAGCCAACCAGTCACCGGTGTGCCTACAGGAGGGTGGGTTCAGGGGTCGGATAGGATGGGTAACAGGTTGGGGGATGGGGTGGGGTACTAAAAAATATTTATTAAGTATAAAAAAATAAAAATATTAAAGAAAATATTAGAAAGGGTTCTTTTGATACATGCTTTTTATAGAACTAGATCTGATTCTAAAGTTTGAAACTAGATCTGGTTCCAAGTCATGCGGTCGCATAACAGATCTATGCAGCCGCACATGTCATGACTTGTGCGGCTGCACTAGACGGCATGGTGGAGCGGCACGGCCTGGTGCAGCTGCACAATTATTCTGTGCGGACACACACTGCCCGCACAGCCAGACGGTGCATCCGCACCAGGTCGTGCGGCTCTACCGACTGCCCATGCTTCCTGGTACGGCCACACATGTCATTACGTGCGGTTGCATGGATCTATCCATGTAGCTGCATGACCAGATCTAGTTCTAAACTTTGAAACCATATTTAGTTTTATAGAAAATTCATCTTTTGATAACGGTAATATTCAAGCACCTTTCTAAAGTTTTGTTACAAAATCTCCTATCGCATTTGTCATACATTAGACGTGTGCTCTTCCGATCTATTTGAAATACACGTGACGTGCATTAATGCGCAACATAGAATAGAAGGTTTTGTAACAAAACTTTCGGCAGATGCTTGAACAATGACACTTATGATAAATACCCGTTTTTGTTTATAGGGTTTTTAAGAATACCTTTTGGTTGAAAGTAATTGGGAAAATGCCCTTTTTACTGTAAAACTACACCTAAACCAGTTTTAATTAAATTAAATTTTTTATTAAAATTTATTATTATTGTTGTTGTTGTTGTTATTGTTAAATACAAACAACCATCAAAACTGCTCATGGCAACAATCACCACTAATTTACTGCCACTTACATCACCACGTTACCGTCGTCTAAGTATATTAGCATAGTTAAAAATATAGTAATAAATACCAAAAAACTCGTGAAAAAAATAACATAACAAAAACCAAAAATAAAAATACATAATACTACCTCTGTCCCAAAAAGATGGTCCATATTTGTTTTTTTTCGTCTATATCAAAGTATGGGCTAGTTTTCTTTTTAAAAAATAGTTAAAATATTATTTCTCTTATATGTCCTTCTTTAATGTGCATGATTATAAAAAAAAGAATTATTAAAGTGAAGTAATTAATAAATTAAAGGGTATAATAAATAAATTATACTAAAATTTACTTTTTCAATATTATTAAATAAACTTTTCTTAATTTATGTGAAAGAAGGAGTAAGACCATTTTTTTGGGATGTAAGTAATAATAAAAGTTGGTAGCAAATATAAGAAACTCACTGGAAAAACCCACAAGAAAGTAAGTATTAATACCAAAATCATGGTAATTAAACAACCATGCCTAATAGTCAAAAAATTAAGCCCTTGTTTGATACTCTTTAACAAAACACATTATAATCTCATTTACCACTGATTTGACTATTGATTTGACAACTACTCATTTATAATCACAAATTTCAAACTTCTATTAAATCTACACCACTCATTTCACCTCTTTATAATTTCTCTTTATAAATCAACTACCATAAATTGAATCAAACATCCCCTAAATCTCAAGTCCCAAAAATCAACTCTTCAAAAAGTTCAAAACAAAAAGAATTAAAGTCCCAAAAAATAAATATTTCAAAGATCGAGTAACAAAAAAATGTAACAAATGGTAATAAAATCATCAGAAAAGTAAAAAACTATGGTAACAAAATTTGGAATATGGTCACATGTTAAGAAACCATGGTAAAAAAAATCATAACAAACAAACCATAACAAAATAAATGGGGTAACAAAAATAAAGTGAAATTTTCATGGTCATCTAAAAGTTGGTGCAAAAGTGAGGAGAAAACAAATAACAAAAAATCTCCATGGTAATCCAAAAATTAATTAATGCAAAAATTAGGAGAAACCATCAAAAAAAAAAAGGCAAATGTTTGAAAGGGACACAGATCTGTACCTTCATTGACGAAGGTGCATATCGCACCTACTTCCATGACAGTGAGTAGTGACGGCACAATGTGGTGTTTTGTGGTGTTGAAAGCACGGTCACTGGGTTTGTAGTGGCGGATGGATTAGAGTGGTGTACAGTTGTGTAGAAAGAAGAAGCGACGGTTGCATAGGAGGTGATGGTTGCGAGGGCTGGAGGAAAGGTGGTAGGTAGTGGTAATGGCAATGGCGGCGGCGGCAGCGGACTGTGGTTAGATGGGATATGGTGTGAGGGTGGCTGATATATATATAGAAGCACTAATTTAAACGAACCCTAAAAGATAAATAAAATAATAATAATAATAATAATAATAGTTTCAAGACTTTGAGGTTTCTCTATTTTTTACACTTCAATTATGCTGAGGTTTCAAAAAAAAATTGTTGCTATTTCATGCGTGATTGTCTCCCATGAAGCTTATTATTCAATGGCCCAACTTATTTTCTTATTTCTTATTGATTTATTATTATATCTAAGATATTAGATTTTCCAAAAATAATATATTATTATAATAATAAGATATTTATAAAAAAAAAGTTCTAAAAATAGATATTTAAAAGTCAACGATATAATTTCTACCAACTCATTATCATATGGGGTGACATACTTATAATTGGATTTTAAAAGTTAACTCATATTAAAGTATTTAATTTGACATCTATGTTGAATATATTTTGGTTAAAATGTTGACCCGATTTTATCCTAATAAAAAGTAATATTAGAAAGAGGAGAAAAAAAATAAATTAACCAATTAACGAGGCAATAATCTAAATCATCTCCCTCTTTCTTAATTATCACTTTTACCCCTCCCCCCTCCTATTAACTATTGTTTCTCCCTCCGCCTTAGTAATTCTAACCCCTCTCCCTTAACGACGTGTAAATATACCCATGTTAAGGGATAAACAAAATTACACTCAGCTAAGAAGCATTCCCTAGGCAGCTTGGGTGCTAACTAAAAAAATGTAACCTGTTATCATTTGTTTGTCCTTCCATTGCAATTGAAAAATATACATAGCAGCTTAGTTTGTGCCCCAAAAAAAAAAAAGGACCATTGTAAGCTATGAGTTGGAGCATGCTCGTAAACAAGAGTAGAGTTTTGCTTATAGTGGAAACCTCTCCTTGAAGCTACTATGAATTTAATATCTTTTGTAGTAATAAGCATGTCCATCTCTCTATAAATGTATTTCTATCAATTAGAAACTTACCTTTCAATATGATAGCTTTTCAAGAATTTGTCTTGACTAGATTAATTTTGTTTGCTTTGGTAATCAACGAAATATATCTATTAATATAATTTGTTATGTTCTTTGCATCATATTGAAAAACTAAGTTTTAATGATTCTTTAAAATATAACAACTTACTAGTTTAAGTAGTTAAATTAATAGAATGTTAAACTTTGCAAGACAAATGCACCTTGTTTGTTTTGCATGTCTCATCCCTGCTATTTGTATTAACGCTTCTACTATAGATTCCGTTAATTAATATAAGATATTATTAAATAATTGAAAACTAGCAGGGGCATGACAGTATAGACTTTTTAAGCAGTCGTTTAAGGCACCCAATCATGATTCAACAAAAAAGGGCTCGGAATTATTAAAAAAAAAAAACTATTACTGAAAGTTTAAATATTTACATTTCAAGTATGGAATAGAATACATAAAAGTAATATTTCTTAGTTGAAAAAGGAGAAAAACTTAATTTTTAAGTGTAACTTATAATCTTTTTATTGTATATTTAATTTATTAATTTTTTTACAATTAAATTTTTACTATATAAATTTTAGCTCAATGCCCCATAAAATTTTAATTTAAAAGTTGCTTAGAGCCTCTTAATTGCTTAGAGCCCCTGAAAAACAAGAAACGGCCTTGTCGTGCCCATACCTACCTACGTCCATGTTCAATTATTGAACCAGATTACGACATGATAAATAGATTTAAATAATATATGATTAATAAGATTAGACCCTGTGTGGCCTTGAAAACCAAACCTGATTAGCGCTTCACTTAGGTTTCAATTGATACTACGATCACTTCCTTATACACACAAATTCTATCTGATTTTGCTAGGATAAAATAGCATAGAAAGTTTAATTTCACTATAAATAATTCGCGTTACCAGGTTTTTCTTGTTGTGTAGATTTTGTTACGGGTTGGATGCTTGAACATGTGTTGCATGATGAGATCCATCTTGTTGCTTTCATCAAAGTCAATTATCTGAACACAAAATTCCATCTAAAGGTAAGTATAAAACGCGGTATATGACTTGCTACTTTTATATGTTTTCACGGTGTAGGATGTGTACAACTCCAAATAATGCTATAAGAGACTTAGAATAAAAATTTCTACCACCCATATGGGAATTTTCATCAAGACTTATTGCTACTTGTTGGGGTTTGTTATAATTCCTTTATGAGCATTAATAATTGTTATTGTATATCGTATACCGCTTTGTTTTGTGGTATTTAGTTAGAAGTATTTGAAAATTTTCAAGCACCAAGTTAACACCTAGCGCCACTGTGCACAATATGTTATAATATTAGCCACTTATATTATTTCAGGTGTGGGAGAAAGGTGATTTGTTGATAGCGTGCCACGTTACTACTGTCTGATGCTATTACAACGCCAGATGTCTAGAGTGTAAACATTAATAATAAATCCACTTTAGATTAAGAATAACAAATTAAAGGGAAAATCCGACAACTATGTAGGTACTTGCTGTCAGCGGCAGAAGACTACTATCGCAACAGCAGCACCGATAAACAGCAGCACAGCACCAACGGTGCTTCTTTTAAAGTAATGCATGCCTGCCAACAGATGCTATGAAGCACTAGAATCTTTAGTCGGGGCCAGGGTTTTGAGAACCCTATCCCCGCTAGGGTTTTCAAGACCCTAGCCCATGGGTGCTATTGGTAGTTAGTTTTGGATTAGGGGCCTACTCTACAATTTCTGAATGTGCACAAGAAGTCAGTAGTGTCCCCTTATAAAGTGCATGGTTAGTCCCCTAAATTTTGAAATATAGTAGTGTTCTTACTGCTTTCAAAAATTGCCTATTAATTTCGCTAATCGGCACTAAACATTCTTACCTTTGACATATATTTTACAAAATATCCTTACGTATCAATTTTTGGCACTGTTCCCCCCTCAACATAATCTTTCGTTACGCAAAAGGTCCCTGCTATCAAATTTTACCGTTAAGTAACGGTTGAACACATAAAGAGACAAATTAAAAGACATTTTGGCTTATCAAAAGGGGACTGACCATAATGGACTTCAAGCATGAAGTATTAGTATTTTGACCTGCATGAAAATAACTAAATGGTTAATATAATTTGATATACACCTTAAATTACTCGAAAATGAAAGTTCTAGTTCTCAAACTAGTCAAAAACTGTAGACGGTTTGATTTTTCAATGAAATTGAAAAGAAAATAATAACTACAAAATTGATACTTAGATAACTAAAATAACCTTTAAATTTTGTTTCCTTAGGTTTTCAACTGTTATATTTAACTCGAAAACTTGACGATAAGGATTTTTTTGCAAGGAAAGATTGTGTGGAGGGTGATCAATGCTAAAAATTAATAAGTAGGGTTGTTTTGCACAATATACATCAAAGATAGAGATGTTTAGTACCGATTAACCTATTAATTTCAAGATATTTCAAAAACCAGGTTCTTACTCCCCCCCCCCCAACCCAATAAACCCGATCCCCAATTTCAGACCAAAAGGGAGAGAAGCTGAAATTGGGGATCGGGTTTATTGGGTGGGGTTGGGGGTAAAAACCTAGTTTTTGTATTTTAAATTTTATTCAGGGCTTGTTTGAAGCTATTTAAGTTTTCAATTTATAAAGTGAGTTTATAAAGAGTTGAAATGAGTGGTGGAGATTTAATTGAAGTTTAAAATGTATGGTGATTGTTGAGTAGTTGTCAAATCAACAGTCAAATCATGATAGGTGAATTTATAAAGAGAAAATTTAAAGAGGATCAATTTGCTTGCATCAGAATGTTAAAATTGCCTTGTGGTGGCTGCTTTTCCAACCATCTCAGTGTCACATGGGACGTTCTCTCCGTGTGTGGGGAGAACCGTTATTTTATTAGAAAAATTGCTACAAATATACGCAAAACAAATTACAAATTGTATTAAAATTTTAATATTATCGATGTTGCTGTTTTAACAAATTTTTATGCCTATTCGTAGCAATCACATTATAGTAACAATCGGTCGCCACCAGATCAATACTACCACTGTCGCCACCTTGTAACAACTGACAATTAAAAACACTGCCGCCATGTTAATACCACCCGCCGCCACAATAATAATAATAATAATAATAATAATTATAATAATAACCAATATTACATTGTAACTAGCCGCCACCAACTTGGTACCACCATCACGGCTATTTGGTAACAATCCATGCCATCACTTTAGTAACAACTTCTCATTAAAAAATCACAAAAAAATAAGGGGGAAAGAAAAGAAAAACGAGAGCTATATTAATAAGCTTAAACGCCAAGACCTTTGCAATCTAATGGCATATGTATTAGTTCCTAGCACCTTGACTCCTCTATAATCTTCTTTGTAATGTTCAAAAAAATAATAATAATAAGCTTAAACAAAGTTAATTATGGTTAGCTTAAAATTACCACCCACAATAAACCCCAAATTTCAACGAAACTGAACAAAAGTTTATGGCAACATAATTAAGACCAGCCCAATAACATCAAGATTGATAATACAGAAAGAATCTGGCAGAGCAAGACTAAAGATTGCTTGAGAGTTTAAGAACTTTTTCCGCCTTTGTTTTTTCAGACTGGTTGAGACTTGAGAGAGGAGGAGGCTTTCATAGAGGCCGCGAGAGAAACAGACGAAAGAATGAAGGGAGTTTCGATACACGCAAGGAATGGTCGATAGACGAGAGGAGAGGACAAGGCGAAAATCTGTGCCTCCAAGATCGACAATGATATTCTCAAATCAGGCGTCGCAAGTTATGACAGAACTTCGGAACTCCAACTTCGAACGCTAAAAACAATGGTTGAATATCAAAAAGTAACAGACCAAACACCAGAACCAACAAACCCCAATTTTCTGACTAAGATTTGAACCAAGAACCCTAGATCTGTGAATTTTCCATTTTTTTTTCCCAACGTGGAAGTAATAATATTATCAACCAAAGAGGTCTCGACAGACACACGAGCCTACAAAAACCCTGGAATACATAATGCCGGGGAGTATGACTAACACCTTGGAACTCAAACTCCAGGCTTAACAGATGGGACACCTGAGGAGATGAGTTTGCAATTCTTGATATTCTTGCAATACATACATAATTTACAACTAATAAGAAAAAGAGGACAAAAATTTAAAAAAAAAAAAAATGTATATTTGCTGCACATAGATGTATATTTAAATAAGAATGGACATGAGAATGGTTGGTTTTCCTAATTAACTATAAAATGCAGCACAGTAAACAAAAATTATGGTGTGGTCATGCGATGTAATTACATAGCATAAAAGGCCAATGACCACCCATTGAAAAGCAACATAAATGTAAATATAAAAATACACATGCCTACGATAGTAAATCAACATGGTGTATTACCCAGCTATATCATAAAACTCCCCAACACCACCTCTAAATCAAACTCGAATTAGAGCCATAGCCATGGAGACCGGGCGAGGTTGCGGGAGAAGTTATCGCTACTGAGGGTTTAGAAGAAGCCAAACTCTTGATGGAAATGCTTGCAACCAAATTTTCTTGTATTTCACTTATAAGGGCGAAACATGAGCGGTCTCGTTCAAAAAGAGGCAGCCAAATACGGAGTTGAAGAAGTCACTTCCTTTAATTACTCCTCCACCCTTAGTTACAGCTTCAGTGTCATACTTGCACGCACGAGTACAGTCAGGGCAATACGTCACCTGCATCAAATAACAAAGCAAGTTAATATTCTGAGGATTTATCCACCTATAAATAGACATCATTCAATTGTGAAACTCCTCCCACCCATACCGGCCAACCAACCCCACCCCCCCTCAAAAAAAAAAAAAAAAGGGGTGGCGATCTGTTCTAATTCTAATCCTAGTCAGTAATGACACATTTCATGATACCCACCAAATCTCCACCATTCGTTCTGCTTCCTTATTACAATATATACTTATTTTAATGCACAAAGATAGAATCAGATACCACACAAATCCTTCTTTGCCTGAGCATCCCATCTATCACTCTATCCCTATTGTGCCTGAGACCACGCTATTGTTCTAATTCTTCCAAAATAAAAAAATTGCATAATAACATTTCTATCCCCATTTATTGGGGCCCATAACTACTATTAAATTCTCCCCCACTCATGTTCACTCATTCTTATTTTGAAATAGATATTTAAGGCTAACATAAGATTGCCCAGCTCTAGTGAAAAGAAGTTTGTTTAAAGTCTGCAATGCATGCCCTGCAACCGCTTATATCCATCTCAGTTCATGCCACATCACTATTGGTGTATATTCCTTTTTCTTATTTTGTATTAACGTAAACGGAACAAACATCCATCTTAACATCAGTTCCACTTAATTTACAATATGGACTAATCTTGAGAAAATAAAGAAAAGATAGTCTAGCAACTAGTTAACACACACTTTAAAGATATGTTCATTAAGAATACTCTGGAAATAGCAACACCTGCAGCATAATATTTCTTTTTCTTGTTTTGGTTAATAAGATAGAAGATGGTATAACAAGTTCATCTGCTTTCAGTCAAAAGTACAAGTTCAATCGAAGTGTACATTCTCAATACGCTTCTAAGGGAAGCTGAACAGTTCCACAATCGCCTCTTTTCTCCCTTGTACCAGAATTCGGTAGCATGCCATAATATTATTTCCAACGTTCAGAGTGATTAGTAAAGTTTCTCATACCTCCAATAGTTTAGGCTGGAAACTGCAATCAAGCATGACATCAACACCATACATGGCCCGCGATGTCGGACTATGCATTTCGGGGTGCACTATGGTGGCTGCCTCAAAAACTGATCTGATCATTTGTTTAACTCGCACATGAATATCTAACCATTTAACCGCGACAAGGTTACCACACAACAGGAACAGTCAGAGATTACTTTCATCATAACCAACAGATGCTCACAGGTGAGCGAAGCAAAACACATGGAAATAAGAAGCCCTTTTTACCTCTATGTTCCTGTTCAAATTCCTTGACAAATTCAGGAGTATTCATATGGGTCCATCTGAAAAACATGCACAAGGTTGTAAGAATACCAACGAATATAATTAGCTTCACTGGAATTATGATCCCACAGACATTCTTTCAAATCAATAAATGGTATTTTTCAATCTGGATTCTTCCTAATATACTAGGGGAAATCAACATCGATCTCAGAAATTCAGGTGAACTTTAGACATCACAAATGGTAACTTCTTGATGCCGCTTACCATAACCGTGAAATGCGTCTCGTATTCAAAAAGACTGTGCACGTCCAAAGAATAAGGGTTGTTTGCCAACCTAACCTGACAAGGGAAACGAAAATATTTTTTTTTTCAACATATCATTAAACAATGTGCATCATTTCCAAATAACTTCCTTCTGCACAGTTCTATAGTTGTGACTCAGACCTCCACAGCATAAAAGAAATAAGTCCATACCCAGAAAACATCAGATATAAATATCTCTAACGGATTCATGCTGCGAACTAAAATAATATAACGAAGATCAAATTTTCTCCCTCTGAACAAGGCTGGATGCTCAATATACTTCTGACATATCTTTGGACCAGTCTCCATGAGACGGATGATAGCTGACAAACTTTGAGTAACTGTTGTATCAATAGTCCTTGCCATGTTCCATGGTTTCAAGATCCACAAATTGTCAACTCCAGCCTTTTCACAGGTATAATAATCTCCTATAAGTTGGCTAAGCTGTGTTTCGAGATTATATGTTGGCTGGAGCCATTCAGGAGCACCATGGCCCTGTTAGAAAGGGGAATTCACATAAAATGTTGTGTAAGTGTAAGAATAAGAAACACACTGAATTCCAATCTCACTAACTACATAATAACACCATCTTAGCAAGTTAAACAACCTTTTGAACTGTCTCTGCTAAATGATGTTTCATAACCAGGCAAGCCTCAAATGGAAATTGATTTATGTATTGTTGATCATTAAGTCCGACTGCACACTTCATCTCCTCATCCACCTGTGTGCTTGTCCATATTATATCAGCATTCTTTGGATCAGTTGCTGCAGAAGGGACAGAAACAGATTATACGATAAAGAAAACACAGAAGTGAATTCACATTAGAAACTCCCCCAAAAACAAATGAGAGTCGAATAGATAGATGATGGCACTAGCTAAATGGGTCAATATAAGTGATTTGTGTGGCAAGAAGTCCACAACTCCACTCAAACATTACAAGTTCAACCAAATAATTTACATGTTTGTTGTCCAAACACAGTTTTGAGGTAGAGGTCAGGTGAACGTTCATGAGCAAAATTAAGTTTAGAAACTAGAAGATTTGGGTTTTTGAGGTCTTTACGCATTTGACGTACAATATGGCACAGGAATCCATAAATACCTGAAACAGTAGCCAGAGTCCCAAACTCAATCATGAAAAAACCCAAATCTTAGAATCCATAAAAATCTTTAACGGTAGCCACAACCACACACTATTACGTCGCTACCCAGCCATCGACATCGTACAAGTAACTCTTGAGTGACCTCAGACCCGTAGTGAAGCCACAACATGTTTGGAGCTAGCATGGCCAATACAGATCCAACAAAATGCAGTTTTTTTCAGCTATAATACTCCAACATTTATGGTTGAAGCCTCCAATTCCAAGGGGTTTACATAAGTCTCAGAATTGTTTTGCAACTCTGATTTAAGTTTTCTGTTATCTAAATCATATAGAAAATAGGTAAGCGATATGGGTGTCCTTCGATCGGGATGATGCTCAAACTCCTAAATATTTGCAAATTATTCCGTGAAGTTTCAAATTTAAGAAGTTGGTACTTTAGATGCATGTAACTCCGTTACTTTTCAGTGTTACTCTGCGAACATTACAATTTTTGCACACTGGTCCATGATCTTCAAGTTAAATTCAACCTTTCACCCCTCCCCTTTGAACACTACATAACTTGATCAGTATCAAGAAACCCCTCCATCATCCTTATCCTGTTAGGAAAGATGGCGGTATTTTTTATCAAGATAGCTTTCAAGGTGTTCTACTTAAGTTATTGTGGGGGAAAGTTCAAACCCAAAATTGCTAGTAAATTGTTGGATTATCTACTATAGCTAGGCAGCTACCCCATTATATTGGCTGACTAGTTATCAGAATGCTTAATGTTTTCCAAATTTAACTGTCAATGCCAAATTCACATTCTGTGCTACCATCTATCTATATGCCAGTAAATTGCCCCTTTCAAGTTTCAAGAGTGTCAATCGACGATTGTGCCTTTAATATTTATTTACTCACTGTTGACAATATCCTAACTTAACAAATGAATATTATATTATCCGTGAACTTTTGAGATCGGAAGAGCACACGCTGAACTCCAGTCACCTGAGATCTAAGCACTGAT
>CAVNYN010213551.1:0-36537 GCA_963692815.1 Nyctanthes arbor-tristis
CTAGAGTTTAAGTCATACCTCTACAGATTACATGACCTATCAGCTTGAGAGGTAAAGTAATGTCATATATTAGACATCCTAAATGTCGAGTCATTGCTCTATGAGCTTCACGACCTAATGAACTAAATGTCAAGATAATAAGTAGTAAGTCTAAAGGCTACGACCTGATACTCAAGTCAACTCATCTTTTCAGCGAGGCCGGTCGATATACTGATCTTAAAGAGTTCGATTTCCCACTGCCCAATTTAGTTCACTAGCAAGTTTTGAATTGCAAGGTCTGAACCTGATGTACCTTCTACTCTAGACCTGGGGGGAATTTGTTGTACCCCCAAAATACCGATCAAAGCTAAAAATAATCAAGTCAAAGGTCAACTGACTAACTTGTCAAAATCCACGAAGGATCGAAGGATCTATAAGCAAAGATATCGACTAAATAATAAACAAATACAAAAAAAAAGGATTAGATGGCAATTATGACTAAGAAAATTGTTTGCATGATATAGAGCCACTCATTAAGGGAACATACATGAACTCTCTGTCCAATTCACTCTCTCTATATAATTCTTTCTCTCTCTATCTTCCAGATCTCTCTGTAGCTCTCAAGAAATGGCAGAAAGACTTGAACGTCTCAGTTTAGCCTCTTTGACCCTCTATGATCTCCATTTTCATTCAAAGATAAAGGAAATAGAGGGAAAATGTTCAATTCGAGGTGGAGATGACGATACGCTCTATAACGGGTTTGATCCACCAAAAAACTCTCCTAAAAATTCTCTACAAATCTAACCCGATCTTACTATTTTTCATCTTCTTCATAGTTTCTTTGTTTGTTGGATCAAATGACAAATTTTGACGTCAACAATACTATGTAACAAAAACATCGTTTAAAAAATTTTCACAATCCATTCAAATGTGTGTGTAGATCTGTCTGTGCAAGAACTAAAATGAACAGAAAAATACATACCAAGGATTTGTTTCCTATTTTAATCAAATAAAGAGAAAGAGGTGTTTGATCCTCTTTATGAAAACAAATTATAATCGCACTTATCACTGATTTGACCACTTAATTGACAAATGTTCATTTATAACCACAAATTTTAAACTTTTATTAATTCTACACCACTCATCATCTCTTTATAATTTCTTATTATAATTCAATTTGAATAAATAGTTTCAAACAACCACGAAATCAATTTTCATACACTTCTATCAAGACAAAATCCGGGAGCAATATATCAATTTGATGGTGATTCGAATTGCATGTGAATGCTAGTATATTCTACACAGGAGCATAGCCAGCACGCTGAGTTATCCCTAGCCGGACCTAAATATCAAAAACCCATTTATATAAACACTATTTTCTCAAAAGAGTACACAATGTCGGGTACATTACAAAAATTTTTCAACAAATCAAAAGCTAATATTAGGCTAAAAAGTAAGTTGAACCCAACGATTTTTTACTTTAGCAAATTCATCTATTAGAGACTATATCTATTTCGTTAACAAGCTCTCTTTCGATAATCTATGAGTAACAACTGCAACAACCAACTAGCACTAAAACCCACAATTCCCCGAAGTTAAATAGAATCAATTAGAAAATCAAAAACTAACTAGTGATCTACCAACAATCAAAGCACTAAGTACCACAAATCACAAAGACAAAGTTCAACATCTAAAATTCAAGTATTCAACTTCTAATCTTCCATCTTAGATTGTTGGCTATTAGAACTTAGAATTTGAATTAGAATTTAGAAGTTAGACTTTTGAAATTACCTTCAAAGACTTCAACGTCCAATCTTTAATTCTTCAAACTTCAAAAATTTTGAAGTTTCACTACCTCCCAAGCCCAAGCCACAGCAGCACTATTTCAGCAATCAAAGCACTAAAACCCACAATTCAACAAAGTTCAATAGACTCAATTAGAAAATCAAAAGCTAACTAGTGAGGAGTGACCTATCAACAATCAAAGCACTAAGTATCACAAAGTACAAAGACAAAGTTCAGCATCTAAAATTCAAGTATTCAACTTCTAATCTTCCATCTTAAATTGTTGGCTATTAGAATTAGAATTTAGAAGTTAGACTTTTGAAATTACCTTCAAAGAATCAAAGTCCAAACTTGAAACTTCAAAGCCCAATTCCAATCTTTAATTCTTCAAACTTCAAAAATTTTGGAGTCTCACTGCCTCCTAAGCCCAAGCCACAACAACGCTGTTTTTGCCTCTAGAGTCTGGGACTGGAAATCTGGTTATCGTCCGATGGAATTGGAGGGGGCCAGCCACCGGCGGGCCACTAGTTGTCTCCCAGTGGAGCTAGAGGTGCAGTCCCCGTGGACCAGTGGCAGGACATTAGTAGAAACTGGAAGCAGAACAGCAGAATGCAGAAGGCAAAAGCAATTATTTTTTTAATTTTTTGCTAGACCAGGCCAAGAATTGGGCTGGGCCAAGGCCAAAGGTGGCCCTCCCCCATATCTGTCTTTGATTCTACGAATTAAGATATATGAATGTAACCCTCTTATTGATTATGATAATCAGTAGTTCTCTTCTTCGTATTAGATATGTGTGTGTGTGTGCATATATATTGATATTTTATTTTATAAGTGAATCTTATTTGTAACTGAGTATTAATAGTTTTGCAATAAAGTTAGTAGTTTCACCTGTTTTTTGCAATTTACACATTTTGGCATGATTTATACAATATACAACTATAACCATTTGTACTTGTTTAACTATCCATTTATTTATCACAATTTTACGTGCACATCTGTGTATCATCTCTTGATATATATAGCACAATTTTTCTGTAACCCGTTCCGCCTAGACTCTTAAAAGTACCTGGGCTGCCTACGTAAAGAGACAAGGCCCATTCACAAATGATCACACGAACTCCAATTGCTTATTTTGTTTTAAAGATCAATGGCTGATATTTTTCTTGATAACTTTAATTAGTACTAGTAATTTCACATGTGCGTTGTACGGGATGTCTTGGCCAAATAATCTAAACAATTCAAGAGTAGTAATCAATATTGTATATTCATTCTTAAATCTGTACAACGTAATATTATACGTGTTTTAACACATTACAATATGTTTAAGATGGTGCACAACAATAAACATAGCGATAATACTGAATAAACTCTAAGATATTTGCATTAGAGGTTCAAAGAACAACGACATTAATCATTAATTCATCATAATAGCAAGTTACAAAACCTGTAAGATAGTGTTGTGAAATATACATGCAAAAGATCATATCATTGAAATCAATAGGGGAGCTGCGTGATACCCTATATTTAATAAACAACCTTGAATTCTATTAAAATGACAGTTAATAACATAAATTTAAAATTAACATAAAAGAAAAAAGTGTACTCACCAAACAGTGTTTGTCAAATTTAGGGAGATATTGTTGAGTGATGGTCACATGAATTCTTATCCCCTAGAATTTAAGTTAAGAAAAATGTAGATTAATGCAGAATTAATAAATTCTGTATGATACTTAGAAATCAACGTAGAATAGAGAGAAATTCGTGTTCATGATCATGATCACAGTTGAAAACCAAAGCTAACTGGATGACACTCATTTTGAGCTAAACAGTTGGCCAGAAAAAAAATGAAACTAATAAAACAGATTAGGTAAAAATCAAGTATATTTAAATACCAACTTAAAGCTCAAGTGGCAGTATACTCCAATCGGACAAAAAATATATGATAATTCTTTATGAAATAACTTAAACAAATTTGAATTAAATATATCTTATAACCTAATTGTTGTTTTCAAATTCCAGATTAGTGATCAGTGTATAAAATCAAATATGATATGATTTACAATATTGAATTAAAAAGTAGTATAACAGTAAAGAAACTTCCAATCTTTTCTTAAAAAAATATAAACGTTTAAAGTATCACATATCAATCTATATAAATGCCTCAAAACTTGTAAATGTAGACAATTAAAGATTAATATAGGTTCATATTCACAAATGCACACACATAGCAAATTAGAAAACACTCAATTTGAGCCAAATAGATTTATCAGGGGCAAAAATGATTAACAAATAAATAAAATAGCAAGAATGAACTTTTCTAAGCTTAAATGTACAACACACAGTGTTAATTTAAACTGAGCTATGGGCAGTGTTCAAAAAAAATTTCAGACTAAAGGTCAGTAAATTAGTGCATAGAATTGCTAAAACTATAACAAAATTGGAACCCAATCCATGTTTATAAAAAATTAATCAGTAAATACCAAAAATAGATAAAAATAGATGATGTATAATTTGAATCAAGGATAAATTCAGATTTATTAAAGGATTGTTCTTGTCATTGCAATATATGTTAAACAATGGAAAAATAGAAATTGAAAACCCAAACAACAATCACAATTTAGCTTAAATGTATAATAGACAGTTTTAATTAAACTTGAATATGTATAACAGATAGTTTATGGGAGAATGTGTCACGTCCCCAATTCTAACAATAGCGGAAGTATTTAAATATATATATCGATTCATAATCGAGGGCAAGATTTTACAAATACAATTCAAACACTATTACATTTAATATCATTTTACAATAACTATTGTGGGCTACCCACAATGAAACTTCAGCCACACACCGAAGTCTCGATCACTTACATGTATCTCCTCCATCTTGGGAAGATTCGGCCATATAGCTTTAATTTAATACCTACAGGATTATAGAAAAATGGGGGTGAGTACAAAGTACTTAGTGAATAACCAAATATCTTGATTCATCTTTCACTTAAAAGACGCATTTTCGAGAAAATCATCGAATGCACAAAGCCTTTGAATGAACAAAACTTTTGATGCACAAATGGGTCCTATAACTAGTTAAACTACTACCCGTGTTGCGCACATGATTAGCCAAGACCACACAGCAAGGCCATAAAGATTACCACATAGCCAAAATGATCAAGACCACAAAGCAAGGTCATGTTCCACAAAGCAATTCAAAACGGATAGAGCATTAACTAGCGATACAAATGCAATAAATCAATCTTTCTTTCGATAACAATGCATAAATTCATATTCAATTATGAAAGCTTAATGCATGATTGAAAGGGAATCAAAGTATCGGTTACTCACCTTTTACCACAAAGGTTCTTTGAACAATCGAAAATGCCTTTAAATCTTTGATATATCTTGAGCAAAAATGGTTTTTCAAGCAAGGGTTCTTTATATATATGAGAGGACTTTATTTCATATGAAAAAGGAGTGCTCTAGGGGTTTTACTTAGGGTTTTGTGGCATTATCTAATATTGGACGAATTTATAAATTTATAGGGGATAGATGGTGGTGTTTGGAAAAGATTTTTGGTGAATTCTCTAGCCTTTGGCCCTTTTTATACTTGTTTACATTTAAATATTTTTAAATAACAATTGAAATCCACCAATAACAAAATTGACAAATGACTTAATACTTGGCAAGAATAGCAATTAATTATTAACATAAATGACAAGGGTCTTGTACGCTTGTCAATATTAGCAATTAACTAATTATAAAAATGACATGTGCCTTATACACTTTGCAAGAATTGGAGAACGGAAAATTGAAAACCCAAAAAGTAATCACAATTCAGCTTAAATGTATAACAGAGAGTATTAATTAACCTTGAGCTATGGGTAGTGTTTAAAAAATTTTCCAAACTAAAGGTCAGTGCATTAGTACATAGGCTTGCTTATAACTATTACAAACATTGGAACTCAATCCGTGTTTATAAAACATCAATTGAGATTTATCAAAAACCAATGAAAAGACAAAAATATATGCCTAATATGGAGTTATTCGTTGCAACATAATCAATTAGAATAGGTGATGCCACTCTAGGAACACGACGCTCTTCCGATCTCAAACAGATTGGGTGTGATATTAACCCTTAATGTATCTACAACATATCTATTTAATATATAATGCCAAAGATCCTTAAAACTAATAATGACACAAAGCTTTAAAAAATCAAACAATATATGATCTTTAGAGAACTAATGATAAATGTGACTAAAGAGATGATCAAAATGAAGGAAATATGTATAGTTACAAATAATTCACAACAATACTTGGGAGTGAAAATATATATGTGTTTAAAATATTTACAACAAAACTAAGAAAATATATCGAAGAATTTTAAAAAATGTAAAACTACATGTTGATCTATTAACACCAGTTCGACCACTTTGATTCACAGTTCTCTATTTTGAAATGGAACAGACCATTTCCTTGAATCTCTTAGAAGGAACGTGGCATTCTTTGGTAACTGAGTGGTGACATCGCAAAGGTGTTAAACTTCACAGGAGACATTTATGAAATATCTAAAATAGTCAATGAAAAATAATTGAATGCAGATTAATGAATCAGACAGATCAACTTCCCAAATAAGTTAGTTGATATTTAAGGAACAAATGTGTCTTGAAAACTTTGTTAGAAAGTCTTAAATAGTGTGAAATATGATGCCTTAAAAAACTTGGGCTCTGGAAAATTAATTGAAATCAATTAGGGTTGCTAATTACTCCTAAAATCAAGAAGGAAAATTTTGAAAAATTAAAGATAGGGCCTGAATATAATTAGGGTAAGAGATTAACAAAAATAAAATATATTAACCTTAATTGGAGATGTCAAGGACAATTATCTGGAATACAAAATTTGAAATGAGTAAATTCGGGTTGCTAACTACGCCTAAAATCATGGAGAAAAATTTCAAAAAATAAAGATAGGGTAGAATATAATTGGGGTTGAGGATTAATAAAATTAAAAAGAAATTTACCATAATTAGAAATGTCGATGACAATTATCCAGAGCAAGAAATTTGAAATAAATTAGGTACACTGGGACGCGTCAAATAAATAAATCTGCGAAAATAAAGAGAATATAATTAGGGTTGGGGATTTAACAATAAAAGAATTTACCTGAATTAGAGTTGTTGAAGACAATTATCCAAAGCATGTGATTTGAAATGAATAAACTCGGCCAATCATTGAACTAACAGATAATATTTCCAGTAATAATCATAAACAAATTATGTATAATTGATCGCAAAAGAATCTATAGAATTGGGCTTCGAAATGTAGGTATATGCATATTCCGTAATAGAAGTCGATTCAATTTTGGAAACAATGAAATTAAAATGATTAGGACTCTCCTCATTGACGATTATCCAAAAGACATAGGCTTGACAATATAGGATTTGGATCGATCTATCTCATCACTGAGAGATGAGTATCTTCTAGAACGATATCCGCCAGATCTAGAAATAATAAGGTGTAAAACAAAATCCTACACGATCAAGGGCAAATTCTGTAAACTAAAGCGAAGTTGCAGAAAAGAGCTTTGTATTGATATCAGAGAGAGAAAGAAGAACAGTGAAATGCGTAGAAAAGGTTGTGTGGACAAAATTGTAAAAAGGGAATCCTTTCCATAAGAACGGTATAAAATTTAGAAAATAAAAAAGGAAACGTGTAAATGTATAATGTATAGATTAATTAATAAAAACAAATAAAATAAAATAAATAACAAAAATGAAATTAATGGTCAAGATTATTGGATGAAATCAAAGGCTAAGATGAGTCTTCCTGATTTAACAAGGAAAAAATGTTTCTTTTAAGTGTGTGTATATATATATATAGATTATTTTATTTTATTATATTATTTATAATAAAATAAAATAAAAATAGAATCTATCTTTTAATTAGGTCCGCATGCTGCTAAGTGCTAACCCCAGCAAGTTGGTGTCCCTGGCCCGTGGGGTCTGTAAAATAATTAACAATCCAAAATTTCGTGCGGCGTTTAATTTATTTATTTTTCGGCGGCCCTAGTTGCCTCGTTTTCCATTCTAATTGCCGTGCAACTTGTACGTATATATATAATAATATTTAAAGAGGAAATTACAATCGGGGTGCTAAGCCATTCATATTTGTGTTGTACATTCCTGTGACCTTTTGTTGTTGTTTTATTTATTTATTTATTTATTTTTTCCCTAATGGATTCTGCCATTTTATATGTTCATAAAATATGTTATACAATAGTAGTATTGTTGGCCAAGGTGTGCATACAATGTAGTAGAGCAGGAATTGGTGTGCAATGCATGCACTCCCCTAGACAGTACCCTCTGAAGGTGTCAGAAAATTTTTGTATTATTATGCAAAGGATAGTTGAATGTGATTTCTCTATAATGTGCTGTTTAAGCAAAAATCGGCCCCCATGGTTCCCCAATAACATGGGGCCATGTGGAGGTGACCTCTCCCTAAGGGGTGAGGTCACATCTCCATAGAATGACTCGTTGTTTAAGGGTATTAAATTCACTTGTCCACGTTAACTTGCACTCATATCCATTTTTCTTGAGACGGGTATGATCAAACCATCACAACTTGCATGGCAATATCCTTATTGGAGAAAATTCCATGATTTTTTACAAATTTTTATTCACCATATGAGGTTACCTAAGAGAAAATTTTCAACTTTATAAGTTGTAATTAGCAAATACAATGGAGAAAATGCGTGCTAACTGCTTTTCCTAGTTGGGAGTGAATAGTCATATCGTATATGTTGATAGATAAAATTCTTGTCAACTAATGGATTTCACCCCCTAGATCTTGTACTTTGATATTTTCTGCATACATCAAGGGTTGTACAAAAATAAATGTTTTGAATCCTCAAAATACCAATTTCAAAAGATTTGAGACCTCAGTTGCAATTTTCGCCAATGTCTATCGAAACATAAATTCATAAAATTATTCTAATTTGATAATTAGAAGTGAAGAAAGCGTGCGGTTGTCCCGTAAAGCCGCGGACCTCCAACCATTGAATCTCACTTTCCTCAAAGGACTTAAAAGATGTCATCACATCTATCTTGCGGGAAAAAACAACACGGGCTCTAATAACCTGCTTAGTTATAAAAATATAAATAATGATATAGCATTTTTTATTTTTTTGTAACTATGCGTACTCTTTAATATGAGCTGACCTTATTTCTTTAAAAATTTCAACCACATTGGAAGAGAAAAATTACTATGGATAATAATTAGGTACTTCATGTTTATTGCTCAAGTATATGCGTTATTAAGTAATTAGTATAGTAGGATCATACTGTTAGTTATATTTTAGTGTCGTACATATAGCACCATATAGTCATGCGGCATGCATCAAAACGCGCCACATAGAAAATCATAACCATGTGGCGTCCCTCGATATACGCCACATGATCGTATGACATCATAGGGTACTATATGTATGACACTAGATTATTTTTAATTCTGCCGTAGTAAAAAATGCTCTCAAGAAAAGATAATTTTATGCCTCGATCTCCATTTTTCTCTTTAGTAAAAATATCTCCACCGAGTCCAAAATTTGGGTCAGCTAACAAACGAATCAAAAAGTTCGGTATAATTCCTTTTCAACTGGCCCCTTAGATTCGGCCTTCATTAGATATTTGTTTATATGGTAGTAATACACTGCTCTAAAAAATACATCATTTCCTCGTTTAAATTTGTAAAACTTGACTTTACATATTATTTATTTGAGCAAAACAAAGTAATTAGAACAAATACTACAGTAATTAGACATTCACCTTCCGCGCGTGCTTCTCCCCTCTCGTCCCTCCCAGTCCCCCTTTCTATCAAAAAATAAATAAATAAATAAATCGGAAGCATAACACCACAAATAGTAAATTTTACATCAAGCAAGCAAGCAACAACCATTCTGTACAAATAATCATTAATCCAATAAGCAGGCTGCGACAATATTTCAAGCCATCAATCTGCTCGCTAATAAAGGCCAATAGAATTCCTAAAGATTACATAATCTCAAGCTGCCCTTGCAAGAACATGGATCTCTTGAGGCATGTCATCGGGTTGAATAAAGAATCCCCGTCTCACATAAGATCTGGGCACCATAATAGTCAAAACTCCATCCTCATACCCGGCAGAAATCCCATTAACATCGACCCGACCCGGAAGCCTGAATTTCCTGCTGAAGCTCCGATTAGGCTCCGTAGACGATTCATCAGCAGCCTCTGTTCTTATTATTAGGTATTTGGAGTCCTCAACTTCCACCCGTATTTCCTCTTTCCTAACACCTGTTTCATTTAAGATGGGGGGCGGGAAGCATCGATTCTACTCCATAAGTAGATAATGGAAATTGTTAAGTTCGTGAAGCTTGAAATTTTACTTACCAGGGAGATCGGCGGAATAAATGTGAGATTCTGGGGTTTCGGTCCAGTGGACGTAGTTTTGAAGGATGAAATGGTGGGGAGAGAAATGGGGAGAAGGAATGAAAGGGTTCCAGTAAGTGGGGTGGAAGGGTGTTGGGAGCTCCATTGCTTTGTGAATAAAACGGAAGAACGAGAGTAGTTTTGGGAGATATATGGAGATTGGCCACTGCCCCGACTGCGTATTGTCGAATGCCAATGTCTATATATAGGCAAAATCTTGGGTTCAGCGGGGGCGGCTGGTTTATATATAGATCACCTATGGCGTGGCTTTTTATTTTCGTATCACAAACTCGATATTTATGAGTTAAAAATAATCTTTCACCATACATTTGGTGGGAGTGAGAAATGATTGGACAATTCATATGGGGATATCCAATCCCGATCTCTCGTCACATATATGGTGAGATTATCTTGTCATACACACACAGAGTGAAAGATTATTGAGATAACTGTGTGAGTATAGATTTCTTTAATAATCTCTCGTCAAGTGTTTGTATGGCAAGAGATCATTTTTAGTGGGTTAACCCAGTGTAGGATAACATGCATGTAGGTTATCTAATAATCTTTCATCACATTGTATTTGGCGGAAGATCAAGACTATTGATTAGTAATATATCCACAAACGTTTTCGTGAAAATAATCTACCGTCAAATGTCTAACGGTGTTATAGTGTTATACTTAGAGTCTCCAATAGAATATCACATATTAGTACTTCTTTAGGATAGAAAATTGAGGAATCAAACAATAGGTTTGTAATTTTTTGTTCTATAAAATTTTAGTCTATTCCAGAAATAAATAGTTTTTGGCTTATCCTTCACATCTCCAAAGTGTGCAAGACATTTTTAATATTTTTGTTGCCACATAATTATTAACAAGTTAAGACACACACGGCTCTTAAAATTCACTAAAGAGTGCGTTTGATTACAAGTATAAAATTTAATTGAAAAGAAAATATTTTACTGTTAATTAAATTATTGGTAATTAAATTTCATAGAAAATAAATTGCAACGTGTTTTATTAGAAGTGAAATTTCCAGAAAAAATATGAATTGCCTAGAAGACAAAAAATATACACCCATATGAAAATATTTTCTTTGTTTTTAAGGAAAATGTAGTCACGTGACTAAAAAATAGAAGATATTTTCCAAGGAAAAAATACGAATCAAACACCACGCAAGTAAGAATTTAGGTGAAAAACTCCATTTTTCATGGAAAATCCTTACCAATCAAATACACTCTAAGCGTACGTTTGATTACAAATATGGAATTTACTTGAGAAGAAAATATTTTCTTATCAATTGAATTACCAATAATTGAATTTCATAGATATTAAATTACAAAGAGTCTGATTGAAAGTGAAATTTCCAAGAAAAAAATGTGAATAACATTTTCCTTGTTTCCAAGGAAAACGTGATCACATAACTAAAAGGTAGAAAATGTTTTTCTTGAAAAAAATGTCAATCAAACACTACAAAAGTAAAAATTTATGTGGAAAATTTTTAGTAATCAAACACACTGTAACTTGCATTTCATTGGAGATGTCCTAACTTATTTATTATTATAAAAAAATTCGTTGTTAGAATATTTGATATTGACTTATTTATTTAGAAATTATATGTGGTAATTTAATTTATGATTTTATTTTTTAACGTTATATAAGAGTATTGTAAGGGGAGAGGGGTCAAACCTTTAATTAAGGGCGTAAGAAACTAATTTAGATGCTATTAGACTACAATAATCTTAACTAAAACAAAAATTATGATATGATTGTAACTAAAAATATAAATTTGTGTTAACCTATGTGGTTTAATGATATAAAATAAAAATTAAATTTAAAAAAAAAAAGACCAAAAAAATGTTGTTAAGTGAAAAACACTCACTTTTAAAGAGTTCTGCAGAAATATCCACCTTTAGATAGAAAAAAGGTTTATATGTTTACACCCGTTCTTTTACCAACCATAGTACCATATACTACCAATATATTAAATTTTATTCTTATTTATTAAAAACGTCAAAGGCTATTCTTTTCAAAAAGGCTAATTATATCTACACTTTTCATTAAAAACATCACATTTTTATTAATGTGATCATCTCTAGTTTTTGTTACTTGTATAATTTACACACCTGAAATTTTTTGCTATATTTTTTCTCAAATATTTAATTAAATCATCATCTTGACATCTTGTATTCTCAGTGATAGGATAAATTTAAAAATTTTAATTTGCATACTTTAAAACCGTATGAAAACACACATTTATATATTATTATTAAATGTTACTTTTTCGGTTTGTTTAAAAATTTTAGGCAATTATCACAATGAAATTTTAGAAATTAAGATATCATCCAATACAAAGCAAGTGCCCCTCCCCTATTTTCCTCTCTCCTCCCCTATATTTCCAATTTATCAAAAAGGGGGGGGGGGGAGATAAGCACGTGGCCTGCATCAAATGCACTTTGAATAGTGTAGAAAGTTTTATTATAAAACTTTTCAGAGGTTTTTTGACATTTTCAATTGATTATAATTAAATTCTTGTGTAATAGTAAAATTTGTGGTATCAATATAATTACCTTTTCAAAAATAAAAAAAAGGCAATTATACTGCTAATACAAGATTTAATTCCTACACCACAAAATTTTCATTTACTTTGAGGTGCTTAAGTAAAATTACATCAATAACCCTCATTAAATATGTTTCAAATTATCTTTTTTCTTCTGCAGCTGCTCTTGTTTTTATGGAGATTTATCCCCTTGTCTAGGCACGACAATTGTTGCGAGTTGGCGATTGACGTGGTAAATTAATTAAAATTTCAAAAAAATAGAAATAAAAATTCATGGATCAAGTTCTTATATATGATTCGTAACCAACAACTCGGTGAAACACCATGGCTCTATTTTACAATTATTCCTTTACCTAAACTAATAATCTAGTAAGACTAGTACTCCAAAAAAAAAAAATATCTAGTAAGACTAGGGAAGTTTTAGGGATTTTTCTTCAATTTGAATTTTGAAATTAGTGGTAGGTGAAGAGAGATGCATGGACAAAGAGAATGAAACTCATATTTCATGGCATCCGTGTTGCGTCTGCCCCTGTGACTCCAATTTAGTTTCCACCAAAAATTAGTATAAGCGTGGTGGATGACGGATGGTTCTTGTTCAGGTGGTGGTGTGAGAGAAATCCAGTATGATTTGGGACCTAGAATTCTAAAAATGTGTCTCGCATTGTATTTTTTTTTTATTTTTGTTTTTAATTACATTTTATATATCTAGGTTATATATGTAAATATTTTGTGGTGTGGTTATCGTTCTTCCTTATCATATGTGGTTGGGTTAAAATGTGGTATGAAGGTTAAAATTTGTAGTTGCAATATAATTGCCAAAAAAAAAAAAGGAAGAAAAGGGTTATGGACTAAATGACTTAAATAACCTTATATATATACCTATATATATACATATATTTTATTATTTTTGAAGGAACCTATATTTTTTTAGATATAACACAAAATAAAACCTAATCGAAATTGTCAAAACTTAGTTTAATAGCATCTTAGTGGCTTTTCATTCCCAGTTGAGGGTCCTATTCCTCTCTCCTATAATCCTTTTGTGAATACTCTTCTTTTTTTTTTTTTTTTTAAAGGGGGTGGTGAGGGGTGCGTTAAGCTTTAGTGGGATTTTTAGCCCTCCACTTTAGAGGGTTTTTTGTAATGCCTTAACCTTTTTATTAATAAATCTATTATATTATCTAAATCAAAGGTAGTCTTCTACCTTTTTTCTCGCCTAAATATGTATCAATTAGATTTTTTTACTAATGTCATATTTACTATTTGTTTTCTTTCCTTTTCTCCCCTAAAATCGGTTTTGCTATTTTATTATCAGGTCATTATTTATATTATCTATTATTATCTAAATCAAAGGTAGTCTTCTACTATTTTTCACGCCTAAACATGGACCAATTAGATTTTTTTTGCGGATGTCATATTTAATAATTGTAGATTTCTTTGCGGATGTCATATTTAATATTTGTTTTCTTTCTTTTTTTTTCCTAAAACATATTTTGCAATTTTATTATCAGGTCATTATTTCTATTATATATATATATATATATTGAAATCAAGAGTACTCTAAACAAGTTTGCTGACGTCATAGTTGATGTCACATTTAGTTTTTTTAATTATTTTATTATACCATAGTTTCCACCTTTGACTGGTGCTACAAGATAACTAATGATGTCATGTTTTGCTTATTTTTCTATATTTTCCCCTACTATAGAATTTAAAGTTCTATTTCTCAAAGAAACTCATAAAGATTGAATTTTTCCCATGAATTTGATATTTTTCATGAAAAACAAATATAATCAAACATGCTGTAAGTTTATGGAAAATGCATGTAATGAGAAATGTTAGATAGCTTGTATCTTTTTTGCAATGAGAAGGACTCACTAAAATGTTGTCAACAGTGGCTGGTAGAGTTAAACACTTGTCTAGTTTGTACTTACACTATAACTTTAAAAGGTTATTGTTAACTTTAAAAGGTTATTGTGAATTTGGTTCGCCTCAATGAACTTTACTGAAATGTTAACAACATGTTTAGGGAGATTTTTGGTATCATTCTCATTGGAAACACACAAAGCTTACATGGTTAGATTTTTTTCCTTAAAATGTTTTAATGTTTTAGTATAGTGAGTCATAAATTGGAAAGTTAAGAAGTTTCCACTTTAAATTTGTTTGTCAAAAAATCGACCTCTAATAAATTTCTCACAAGTATTTATTTTTCTTTCAGACTAGATCCCTTTTTGATACATTTGAGTTTCAATATCAAGGAAGATGAAAATTTCTGAAATTTCAAAGCTATTCAGAATGCAAAGAGTAACTTTATAGTTCAAGTATGGGGTTTGACTAATATAACATTAAGATGGGGTGCTATGTTTAATAAATAATAACATATACCCATGCCATGTAAGTTGATTGGTCCATTTAATGTAAAATAAAATATTTCAATTAATGAGTTTATTGGTCTCATTATTTCCGTTGATGTACATCCATGTTCTTATATTTTCAACTAATGTATAAATGTTTCTAATTTATTTTTCAAATTCCTATATTTTATATTTTTTAGCGTTGTTCTTTCCATACATCGCACTGGTGCTATGTAACATCTCGGAAATTTCTACAAATTAATGTAAACAACGAAAATTGTTGTTTTGAAAGAATTACTTGAATATTATTGTAAGATTTCTTGAAAATTAAAAGATTATTACTCAATTGACGTTAAAGAAAGAATTTGGTTCCTAATTGACATAAACTAAAGTGTAGTGACTTAATTGATATAAATTGAAGTTTGGTGGCTTAATTGAAGGATAAGACAAAGCACAAGGATTTTCCAGACAATATTCCGCCAAGTGTGTGGTATATGTTGCGCCACGTATCGAGATGTGATTGGCGGAACTCAAATTTCAATTAAAAACAACTAAATCTAACTATTATATATATGGCTAAAAGGTCCTTCAATTCTTCCAAACTCTTCCAACATTCCATCTTTCACCTCGTTCATCCAAATTCGTCTAAAGCCAAGAAATGAGAAAGAATGACCCTTAAAACCCTCTAAAATATCACCCTTGTATTTGAAAAAGGGTCCTTACCATGTATAAAAAGATCCTAACTCAAGAATAGCTTTAATTAAGAAATATCAAGGCTTTAAAGAAACCTTTTCACGTGGATTATTCAAGAAATATTTGAGGTGAATAACCGATATTTTGATTCTCTTTCTTCATTCATAAGGTTTTCATAAGTGAGTAACCGATACCTTAATTCTCTTTCTTTTGTTCATCATATTTTAATAAGAGATGCATGAATCTAATGCATTGTTATGTAAAGCAATATTGGTTTAATGCATCGGTATTGCTAGTTAATGTTCTACCCGTTTTGAATTACTCTGTGAAACATGACCTTACTATGTGGTCTTGGTCATTCTGACTATATGATAATCTGTAGCCTTGCTGTGTGGTCTTGGCCAATCTGAATCTTTGTGGCCTTGCTGTGTGGTCTTGGCCAATCTGAATCTTTGTGGCATTGCTGTGTGGTCTTGGCCAATCATGTGCGCACCACGGATAGTAGTTTAACTAGTGATAGGGCCCTTTGTGCATTCAATGGCTTTGTGAATCTAAAAGCTTTGTGAAACACATGGCTTTCTTGAAAATGCGTTTTCTTATATGAAAGTGAATCAAGATATTTGGTTATTCACTGAGTAGTTTATACTCATTCCCCTTTTCCTACAATCTTGTAGGTATTAGATTAAAAAGCTATGTGGCCGGATCGTTCTAAGACGGAGGGGATACATGTATGTGATTGAGACTTCGGTGTGTGAGGCCGAGGTTTCGTTGTGGGTAGCCCACAGAACATTTAATCATCAGAGTGCGCAGCGAAAGCGCCTCGATATTCTAAACTATATTTGTATCAGATTTTTAAGAGTTAAAGGCTTCCGCTACTGTATAAAAGATTCCGTCCATGACTGCTATACTAGTATATATAAATACTCCCCCCTTTCCAATCCCATTTATACAATTTACTTTTTCTTTTTATCAAAAAAGCTACCATAGTTTTTTGGTGCACTTCTTTGAATTGCATCAGAGATTCTTAAACAATTACATACCTGGACTTGTTTTTATATATATCTCTTGTTATTATCTATTAGTAATTATAATAATTATTATTATAAGATATACCTCTTAAAAAAAAGATATAAGATATATATATATATATAGGGGGATGAAAGATATCTATAATTCTTTTGTCTAAGACAAAAAATATTAAGTTGTCTTATTTGGATAAAAAATAATACAAAAAGTTTAACAAAAGAGTAATTATACGGAGATATGAAAATGTTACATTCTTACTTGACACAAATTTATTGAATAATTAAACCCAATGGAACTTTGTCCTATCAATAATGTCAGTTTTTGATTTTCCATTTTCATATTTCTCTAGAATTTTTGTTTAAGAAAATTGACAAAAAGTATGATCATTTTTTAACACGCCAGATCAATTTTAAGTTGGTAATCACGTGGTGAATGTATCTATTTTGTTAAACCTTTTGTCAAATTGAATCATTCCTAAATATTTACTCGCTTTGTTATTAATTAGCGTTGTGATATTTGAACAAAAGAGATACAAAAAATAATAAACAAAATGGACACATGGGAGAATCTTAGAGGGTGTTTGATTCTCTTTTTCAAAACACATTATAATTTCATCTACCACTGAAAAAAATTTTCAAAAATTTCTCGAAAGATTTTTAACTAAACTTCCCACATGAGTATTTCATGCACCATACACACCGCACGGGACGGGGAAAAGGAATCCTAACAACGACTCATTTGTAACCACAAATTTCAAATATCTATTAAATTTACACAACTTATTTCACATCATTATAATTTCTCACTATAAATCAGTGTGAATAATGAGAATCAAACAACCACTTATTTTAACAACCACATCACTTTAAAATTAATGATGATGACAAACAATGCATGAATCATGTGTCCATTTTGTCTAACACTTCTCTCTCTCTCTCTCAAAATCTATATTTATATATGAATTAAGAGAGCTAAGTTCGGTACCTTTTATACAGCGATTTTCCCACTTTTTTATTTAGTAAATCTTACGATAATTTTTATTTTATTTTTTTTAACAAAAACTTTTGTAAAGGAACCGAAGAATATTTGAACATATGACAATTGAGTTCAACACTCAAACCTTAACCACTTTATCTATTTTATTTTTTGTTAGGCTTTTTCACTAATAAAAGACTACTTTCAAAACAAACCCTAATTCCTCTGAATTCGTTTATTCACTCTCTCCGCCATGTGTGTTGGTGAGTTTAATGTCATTTGAATGTTTTTAGCTGCGTTTTACATTTTTTTTTTATTTTTTTCCATTTTATTATAATTTTTGAAAATATGACAGGTAACGAGCATTTTTATCTATCCAATCCAAATTATCATGCATCATGCCTTGTACCCGATTCAAATGGATATGGGACAAGTATGAAGTGGGTTTGATAGAAATGGGGTGGGGTACATGGGAGGCGTATCCTACCAGAACTCGACTCATTGCCATTTTTATTGTTATGATTTCTTCCATTTCAAACTAATTAAAATGTGATGCATATCATATCTTATTCTTTGACCCCTAATTTCTAGATTAATAAAATTTGAAAATTTATTCCCTTATTGTGAGAAAAATGTCACTTCTTTCCTCAAACACCTCCATATCTGACCTCGTTTCAATTGAATCGTATGATATCTGGAAATTTAGATTTAGTGTAAAATGTCATGCCTTGTGTTGGTAATGATTTAATAAGTTAAATTAAATGTATATTATAACACATTTTTTTATTTGAATTCTCATCACATTTCAACTTTCCGAAATCTATATGTAAAAATGTTTAAAACAAATATTTTTAATACTTATAATATGTTATTCGATTCATATTTTGTCTTTCATGATCTATTGCTTGGGTTGGAATCTCTTATATTTTTTAGTTAACTTTAATTATAGAGATGAAAAATTTAAATTTGATAATATTGTACATGTGTCATTAAACTTACGTTTTTGAATGTATTGAATGATAGTAAAAGATTTTTTTCCATTATTGAATATGCACAAGATATTAGATGTCTTCTTAACAATTTTCAACCTCAGGATTACTTTTAATTAATCTTATTGATCAATTAATCTATACTTATATTTTTATATTTTTTATAAATATGTAAATATTATAGATATATTATATAACTATTTAATGATATATTTTAATAAATTTTACTTAGTATTTTTTATTTTATTAATCAATTAAAAGTACTCTTCTGACCTTTCGTTGGGCAAGCTAGGCAGTAGTGCTATAAAATCTCCTAAAATCACCACCATCTGTTCCGCGTAATCCACAAGGTACATCAATTAGGGTTGAATTCAACCCCTCCTATCTTATCGAACCCTAGGTTCTCCTCGACCGGTCAAACATGATGCAACCAAACACAAACATGGTCCCGCCGCCCATGGCGAAACCACCCCAATACCAGCAACCACAACAGTGGATGACGCAGCAGCCTCAGTACCAGGTTCCACCCCCGCAACAGCCTCCGGCTGGCGCCGCACCTGGATATTACTACCAGCAACCACCCTCCCAGCCTCCCGCTGCTGCCGCCCAACCACAACAGCCACAGCCTCAGCAGTACGGTGCTGGCAACCCCACTCAGCCCATTGTCGAGGACGGGATCCGCAGCCTCTGGATCGGAGATCTGCAGTACTGGATGGATGAACCATACATCGTTAGCATTTTTGGCTCCGCCGGTGAGGTATGTGTACTAGATATGGTACATATTTAGATGCTACTGTTATTTTCTGTTTTTGTTAATGCTTAATTTATTAAAATCTTGGTTCTTTTCTTATCGCTGTCTTGAATTGGAAAGTTTTGACTTTTCTTCTTTTCCTTGATGTTGAGTGCAGATCTATTTACGCATATAGACACCTGTATCTATATTATTTCTGGCCATTCTAAAACTTGTGTGAGATACGCTAAGTAGACGCGTACGTCTTTTAACTAGCATGTTTATCAGTTTATGTCAACGGATAACCATGAGATGCAAAGAGACTTGCTTTGTGCATCTTAATGATGTAAAATCAATGTTCAAGCATGACTTTAAGTGGTACGATATTGGAAAATAGTTTCTTTTCTTTTCTTTTTCCTCTTTTTTGTTGTAAAGATGATTTTGTCTTGTGTGCTGAGTGCCAACGCCGCTTGGTGGAATGGAAGGAAACAGTTTTTCAGCTTAAGTCTTGTTTTATTTTCAATCTTGATGTAGATTGCTGTTCACTTTCTTGTATTGATCCAGTTGCAATACTGCTGGCTACTATAGTTGTATTCAGCATGGCTTTTCTCAAGGCAGCACCACCGCCTATGAATAATAACGTGCAATAAGTGTTGACATTTTAGAGATTTAATTACACACTACGTGTTGACATTATTATGTGCACTCACCTTAATTTTCAAATTTTTAGTTGCCTCTGTTGGCAATCTACTTCTATTTTGAAATAGAAATAGTTTTTTTTTTTTTTTTTTTTTGAAAATAAGTGGTGGAGATTCATTTGTGTAGTACAGGCAGATGATGTTAGATATGTCTATTTGATTAGTTTGACCAAAACCTATTTTGAATTAGAGTTTGTTTGCAAAACGGGCTTAATAATTTGTTGCTCTATATCCTTGATAAGTCATTTAACTGGTGGAAAAAGTACCCCAAAGTGGTTAATGTTTCCTACTATATTAATTGTTAAATTTGAGTTTTGTTAAGGTTTTTCTACGTTTTATTCTGAGCTTAGCATAGTTTGTAACTTAATTTCTTTTGAGTACAGGTGGTCGGTGCTAAGGTCATCCGAAACAAGCAAACTGGTCAGTCAGAAGGGTATGGCTTTATTGAATTTGTGAGTCATGCTGCTGCAGAAAGGAATCTGCAGGCCTTTAATGGCACTTCAATGCCAAATGTGGAGCAGCCTTTTAGATTGAACTGGGCATCTATGGGTGCTGGTGAAAAGCGTGATGATACTCCTGAATACACAATATTCGTTGGTGACTTGGCTTCTGATGTTACTGATTACACACTTCAAGAGACTTTTAGGGCAAATTACTCTTCAGTGAAGGGTGCGAAAGTGGTAACTGATAGGCTAACAGGACGTTCAAAAGGCTATGGGTTTGTCAGGTTTGGCGATGAAAGTGAACAGTTGCGTGCGATGACTGAGATGAATGGAAGGTTCTGTTCAACCAGGCCCATGCGCATTGGTCCAGCTGCAAACAAACAAACAACTGGTGGTCAGACCAAAGGTGCACTTTATGCTTCTGTTATTCCTTGTTAGCATGCTTTTAGAGCATCGAACTTTCTTACACTCGCTGAATTTGGCCTCTTGAATGGGTTGCCACTGTTATGACTCCTGGAATCTGACAGTTCCATTGCGTTGGTGTTTTCCCTTTTTGTGCTTCCCCCCCCTTTTCTCCTTGTGGGAAATGATCTTGTAGTGATGTCGTTTCTTTGTCGAACAAGCTATTAAGTTTGGTTTCTTTCAGTTATTCTGTTAAATTCTTGGATAAGCACCACTTGTCATTGCGTTCCAGCTCTTAAAATTTGGTTTTAGAACACTAAAATTTGCATTATCTCATAGAAATGCGGTTGTCTCAAAGCAGGGCGTCTGGAGGCTCTGTCATATAGGGGCCTGGAGCTAATATCCAGCTGAAATGATAAACCTTTTAGTGCATGGTTTTGCGTAGGTCAGTTTCAATTTAATGTTATTAAATTTCCTTTCATTCCTTCCCGGTGGCTTAAATTATGCTACAATTTTCAGTTTTATCTGTCTCTGTCAATCCCTTGAGCTTTCAGTCCAGTTGAATTGTATTTTCCAGTTCAACTCATACCAGCTTTTACATTTATTTATTCCCAAGAACCTATGAGCAGTAAAAAAATCCCCAATTTCTTATTGTCAGATTTTGAATTTTGTTGAAATTCAATATGCAACACATTGAACTGGAAGCATGTTGATAGGTGTAAATACTATAGGTACAATGTTTGACTATACCTTTTCTTTTCTTGCTGCAATATGCCCTTGATACGGATATGAAGCCAAATTCTTACTTTAAGCTGACCTTGAATAGATCGGAATCGTTTAAGATCAACTGAAGCTGCATAACTATGCAGACTGGGGCTGTGTTATATGGCCAATGTAATATTTTTGACAATTTTTCCATCACCGTTGTTGTTAATTGGATTTTCCCATCTTTAGTTATAATTGTAAGTAAGTTGTTTGTGCACATTGGTAGTTTATATGGTGTCTTTTGGAATCATTGTACTTTATGAAGTCAAAATATACTGTTGTTGATGTTGGAATGGTTCTAGTGTTCAAGATAAAGGGTTTATGGTGGTACCTTTGCCCCTGCTGGCAAACTATTTCTATTTCAAAATATAAATAGAAATATATAATGAATGGAAATGACTGGTAGAGATTTGTTTAGCATATGCGCAAGACATGATGTGATTGTGATTGGTATGATACCAGCAATTTCAATTTTGAAATAGAAATAGTTGACTGATGGTTCTATGAGCTTTCAGTGTGCTCCTTAAGCTTTTCGAATAGTTACTGTTGTTCTTCTCTTCCTGGTGTTTGAAGTGTGTTAGCTTTTTGTTGCAAGCATATTTAACACTGGTGGGAATTATCCTAGAAACATTGGTGGAACATATTTGAGAATTATATTGGCGAATTCAGTTTTGGTTATCTGATATTGTCTAATGAGAGAAAATATGACAATTTTTGTAATTCAACGAGAAAGCAAATCATGCACTGATTCACCGTTACTTTGACACATTTTCTGCTGTCAAGCAAGCTTGCCCCCTATATCTAATTATATTGGCGAATTCAGTTTTGGTTATCTGATATCGCTGTTTGCTTGTCCATCATTTCGGTAATAAAAATGTCTTAAATAATTTAACCATGACACAAAAGGTCCAGACTTACTTCTTATGGAGTTTATCACTCATTCCAAAAATTTATCTTTGCCGAGCTGGCAGTTTCTATTGATCCTTTAATTCCATTTGCTTTCTTCTGTATGAAACTAAGAGCAGGTTTCTCCATTTCCCCTCTCATTCTACCATATTTTTAGCAAGGTGTTTATACTTCTCATATTTGCAGCTTCGTATCAGTCATCTCAAGGAACTCAGAATGAGGATGATCCAGCAAACACAACTGTTAGTCTATGAGTTCGCGTTAATATAATTTGCTATTTATTTTTTTAGTACTTGCTAACCTCGTCAATCATTTTCTTTGCAGATATTTGTTGGGAATTTGGACTCAAATGTTACAGATGAACATCTGAGGCAGGTATTCGGACAATATGGACAGTTGCTTCATGTAAAAATACCAATCGGTAAACGATGTGGGTTTGTGCAGTTTGCTGACAGGTAAGTGAGCATTCTGTCAAGACATTTCTTTAGTTAATTTAATGCTCAGAGATGTAGAATTTAGGTATTCTTATGTATTCTGTGTTGGCTCTAACAGAAGCTGTGCTGAGGAAGCTTTAAGGATGTTAAACGGAACTCAATTGGGGGGACAAAGCATTCGACTCTCATGGGGCCGTAGCCCTTCAAATAGACAGGTTGACCATATATTCATATAGTCTGACTTTTAACTAATTTTTCTAATTTTAGGTTCGAGGTGCATTTTTGCATTAATGGAGTTACATACTTTGTTAATATGTTGCCATGATCCAGCCCCAGGCTGATCAAAACCAGTGGAATGGTGGATATTATGGATATGCTCCTGGATACGAAGCATATGGATACGCACCACCAGCGCAGGATCCTAACTTATATTATGCAGGCTACCCTGGATATGGAAATTACCCGCCACCACAACAGCAGCAGCAGCCTCAGGTATCATCCTAACAAATTGGTCAGGATACTCTGGCCTACAGTTATTTCATACTTTTCTCCCTTTTAGCTTCTCGTTTCATTATAACTCCCTTTTTTTGCTCAAAAGCATGTCCTTCGGCAATTGCCATTTGATGTTGATTTCAGTTATTATGTTCTTGTCCTAAATGTTTCTGTGCATCCAGTTTGTTGATTTATGTCTTCATGTGTTATTGTGCAGTGATCGACCAGCCTCAATTGGCACTACTGAGATTCTGATGGAAGTGGTGATAAATATAGCATGACAGAGCTCATTGTTTATTTTAGTGACTCAGGCTGTGTTACTATCTGTCTGGAACTTTTAACGGGCTAAATAGCTGTCCAGTATCTTGGATAGTCTGCAGTTGAGCTGAACCCCACCCCACCCCACCCCCCGGTGAAAACAACCAATTTTTTTCTTTACTCCCTTTTTCTCTGGTCTCCACAAACAGCAAATAGTGAAAAGCTTTTTCCTCCTTTATTCTTCCCCTTGTCATTTGTGCCCCATTACCTTATTGTATTGGTATATTTGAGGGGAGGCACAAGTTTAACAGTCAAACAGTTTTGTTGAACCTGTGAAGGTGAATTTTTGTTCTGTGGTGCATTGCTTTTCTATCGTGAATTGTTCTCTCAAATTGGTGCTTTCCATAATGAACATAATCCTTTATGTTCGGTCATGTGGTTGAGTAATGGTTTGCAGCTGGTGATCGTTTATGCTCTTACAAATGAAGGTTGGCATTGGCGTCTTTTTAAACCAAATTATGAAAAAATCGGTGCATATTGGGCCTTACGTTTGTTGAATTGACGAAATAAGCATACTTCTTTGCTATCGGGCTCCAAAGTTCCGGTACTTATATTTCCAATGGACTTGAAACACAAAATATTTTTTATTTTAAAGAATCAAGCATTAAAATTGAAGTATGTTAAAAAACGTTCACAAATTTTTATACCCTTTTATTAATTTTACCAAATTACAATTAATCTTATTAGTAAAAAACAATTTAATCAAGCGTAATATATTCTTTATAATGTGAGAGATAGATTCTTTATAATGTGAAGGATACCTTATAGAGTGAGTTGGATATGTTTGAAGTGTGCAAGTTCCTAATGCAATAATAAAAGGAACATACAGTGTTGGCAACGACGAACAATTGGCAGCCCGATCTGTTTCACGGGGAGTCAAAAACTTTTTGAATTCCTGTCGGACCATCCGCCGACGTTATTTTTGACGCCCCCAATTTCAAAGCGTCCACACGATTGGTGGGAAAATCCAGCATCCTTCTGATCCCAGTAACACCCATTCCTAATACTATAAAAATCATTGCCACTTTTTGTTTTTTTAAATAAAAATAAATCACTCGAAAACGAACTACGTGTTGAACAATTTTTCATATTTACTTACTACTGCGAGTAGAATTTCATTTCTTCTACCTGCTTAGCATGAAAAGCATTAGAGATGATCTAATACGCTTACTAGGCAAGCCTTTTCTTGCCTCTTTTGACTTTGGACCCTTAACATGCATCACATTACATATGATATGAAACCTTAATTAAAATATATAAGACATAGAGCTGTCCGAATAAATAAATATTTAATTTTCAACACTCTTGAGTATCATCCTCCCCACAATTGGAAATAAATATTCATTTGTTTGACAAATAAAACACAACTGGGATTCCTAATTTCCTATATTATTCTATCACATGATTTCTAACCCATCATGACTCTTAGACTACCCCATTGATCACCATCTTCAACCCTTCATTTTACTATAAATATATCTCTCCAAAACATGAATCTTAACTCAAACCCACATCTCTGTTCAAGAAATGGCCTTTTCTATTCGACCATATGGTTACTCAAGAGTGGAAAAGGAAGACCATGAAGAGATCAACCACCGGCGAGCTCAGTTCTTGATTTACAAGGTTTTAAAGAGAGCAGATTCTGGAAGAAAACTATCGTGGCTGAGAGTGAAAATGCTCAAGGTGAAGATCAAAGTTGGAATGAGATTTAAGAGTTTGAGAAAGAGCATTTCATCAACTGTATCTTGTGCTAAATCTGGTGTTTACAAGTTGAAGGCTTGGAAGCGCCTCATCCATGGAAGAGAGGCACTTGTCAATCTTCATTGAATTACTGAGTACTAATAATTATTATGCTTTTCAACTCCTTCTTTCTTTTTTTGTAATTGTGAGAAGGAAATTTAAGGCTTGGTATTTGCAAATGCATCCTCCAAATTTCATGCGTTATTGTTTTGCATTCTATTTCAAGTATTTTCAACTATAGGGTCGGAAGAAAATATAGAGTTCATGAGATTTGAGTATATATATGAATATGAAAGAGTGAAACGAGAATAGAGAATCACTAGTTTCTCGATTAGTAGCATTCAAGAAAAAGACAGCAATTTTCATGATTGGCTACTCACCAATCCCATCACTCATATATCGGTATTATATCACACCATGTGTCGGGTGTGATAACGATACCAGTTGCATGATCAAAATCAGTGCTCGATAGCACCTTGCGAAGAAACAAAAATTATTCATCAATTACCGATAAGATGTCTTGTTGTTGACCCCCTTTCGGGTGTAGTCAACACCTATGAATGAGGTAGAAGATTCAAGACAAATTTCTCTTGAAAGCTGTAGACACCTAATTAAGGTAAAACATACAGTCAAAATCGCTGATTTCTTTCTAATTTCTTTTTGTACATTTTAATCAAAATTATGGTAGTATTTTATAAAGCATTGATGAGATGTGTACTATAATTTGCTAATCCTCAATCCACTTATATCTACATTAGTTACTGGTGAAATTCAAAAGTTATATTTTTCTAGTTTGAGTTTTCAAAATTTTCCTGGTTGAAAATAGGCTTGAAATTAAACTAAATTTAATTCTCTTACAAACTATTTGTACATTCCTGTTCATGCTGAGCAGATGAGGAGCATATTTGCGGCATATTTTTGGTAGCTTAAACTTAAATTGAATTTGAGATTAACGGAGAAATAGAGAGAAATTATATAGAAATGTATGTAAATAATAAAAAAAAATTTTTTATATAAAAAATATGTGGTAGCTTAATTAGTACCACGGTTTGGTTTCAAAACAAAAACAAAAAACAAAAATAGTACCAAGGTTTGACATATCGACCAACTCTTAATTAAGTAGATTAAAGAAGAAAGAGTAGAATTAGAGTAATACTATTTATTTAGACTAAAATATTGTTTCAGATTAGTTGACATTTTTACATTGAGAAATTGCAAAAATGGCATAAAACAGCTAGCACTTTTTAATTGTCACTTTGTTTCTTAAATTAAAAAAATAGCAAAACTTTTAGGCATTTGATCAAACTACAAGAACTTCAGTTTGGTTTGAACAATTTTTAGGATATGAAAACCTAACAATTGGGAGCTATTTATTCAATTTACGACTAAAAAAATAAAAATTGGTAATTCATTTGAATCCAACACAAAAAGTTCTAAATCACAATTAGATTTGATTTTAAGATTTTATTTCTCCAGCTCAGTTATGTTAACACGAATGCTAGACGCTAGTGGTATTTTTGAAGATACAAAATCAATTATGTTGCAAATTTTGATTTTTAGGGAATGGAAAGACATATCAAACTCCATGACATGATATGTTCATATCATACATACTGTGTATATGGCATTTTTGACGTCCTGAATTTGGCCATGTTTTAAGGAGTTAGCCAGCGTGGGTGGCTACAACAAGCCCGAGACAAGCCGACCTGTGGCTCATTTAACAAGAGCAAAGGCTCAAGTCAAGCCTCAACATTGAGGCGCGGCCCAAGCAAAGCTTCTGTATTGCTTGCCAGGCCTGTATGGGCCAGCTTGTGCCTGTACGGTCGGCTTGTGAATACGGGCCGGTCTTTTATTCTTGATTAACTTTTGCTTTTTCTTTTTAAAATTTTTGGTTAAGAAATGTCAAAATGTAAAACTCAAATAAATAGACTCTATACCCAAGTCTGCCCTTTTGCTCTAAAGTTTAGCCTTGCGAGCCGGCTCGACTTGTTTTACATCCCTATCTGAATTGGACATATATGAGAGAACAAATACTGAACACATTTATTCCCGTGATCACATAATTTCTTGTTTAAACATATTTAAACATTTTGGTATACTAATAGGACGAGACAGACAAGTAAAATTTTGTCTTTGGTAGTCAGTCCTATTTAATTTATATTTGCATTCAAGGTACTAGGTACCAAATATGCTAATATATCAAATTCTTCATAAGAATTGAATTTAAATATATATATACACACACACATATATTCTACGTGGTACTTGGTCCTAGTTAATTTTAATTTGAATTCAAAGTATATTAGGTTGCAATTACGTTAATGCCCCTTCCCAAGTTCCTCCAATTGTATAAGAAAAAAACCATACACAAACACATCAACATAAAATTCTTCAAAAGACTTTCCTTGGAAGAATGTCAAGAGAAGGGATTCAACTTCTTTCTCACTCACTCATTCAGCAGTTGTTCCTCTTTCTTTTCTCCCCATTGCTTCAATCGATTCTGGGCCATCTCAACCTGAATGTTCCACACACCGAACACATTAGAAATCCTTTTATATATCTCAACTATTGAAGAAAAAGCTCGTTTACTCCTTCCTTTCCGACCCAAGAAAGTTAAATTACAGAGTCATGCCAATTTATCCTCATCGTATTCATGAATCAAAACTTGTGTTACCTCTTTATTCCAATCAGTTCGAATGGTGACCCACACTAAGATTATGGTCTGCATTAGCGTGCCTCCCAACATTCCCAGCCAGATGCCCTACAATTTACAAGATAATAATCAGACAATTTACAAGATAATAATCAGACCAAGTTGCATATTGTGACCATTTCTTGGTTTCAAGGAGATGACGTACGTACCTTAGCGCCAAGTTTGAACGTAAAGCCAAGAACTGTGCCCAATGGAATCCCGACCACATAATAACATCCAATGTTCACATAAGCAACAAACGCTTGCCATCCACACCCAACAGCCACACCTATTATCCATTCATAGGCAGAACCATGCCTGATAACCAGTCCAAATTGATCAACAAGAATTGTGTACTAACTTAGGCCTCTTACCTGACAGAACAGGCTGAATGCCATTAAGCAAAAGTGCGATTGCCAAGAGTGGGGCGAGGTCTGAGACTGCCTCGGCCACAGTGGAACCTCCAGTGAAGACATAGCTTATTTTATCCCGCAACAACATAGTCAGAATGGCAAACATGATGGATATCACTGTAGAGCTTGCTGTCACCACCACCACAGCAAATGGAGCCGATTTTGGGTGACCTGCCCCGAGCTCATTGCTTACTCTTACACTGTTATTAGAGCCAATAAGAAACTTTTGAGTAGCCAAACAAGAAATTTCCCAGAAAACATGGATACTAACCTTGCTGCTGCATTGAATCCCACTGCTATCATGAATACCCATGAAAGGATTGTGGAGCTACATGTTAAATTTGGCAGTAAGTATATATAAGCCAAGATCAAAGAAACAGAGAGAACCAAATTTGGAAAGGATATATAAAATTTTCTTACCAAATAGCCAGGGAATCCAATGCAATTTCAGGATTTGGGAGATTCCCAGCAATCAAAACCAGTATCTGAAAGTACCAAGTCTCGAGACACAGCATCACAGCAGATGCGGTCGACAGCTTGAAGAAAGTCCCATAGGTCATGAAACGCCCGAATGCTGAATCCAGTCCAAGTTTTCTTGCATTTCTTGGTTGTCAAAATGTACACAAATTGTGCAATCACTATGATCCACCACGACAAACTCAAAACCAAGGCTGCACCAAGCAAACCCCATCCAAATTTAAACAACACCAGCCATGTTAAAACAAGGTGGACGACTAATGTGGCTGCCGATATATAAGCACTGGGATTCACTATGCTCTGTGATTGCAAGAACTTTTGTATGGGGAAATTGACAGCATAAGCGAATATCTGTGGTATTAGACCATACACGAACAAGGCTGAAGCAGAGGCCACACTGGCTGATTCACCAAGCAATAGCAGTATAGGCTTGGAGAATATGTATATGATCATAAGTGGGATTCCTGTGGCCGTGAGGAGAATAGTTGATCTTTGCAAATATATTCCCAGCATATCATACTTGTGCGCTCCATATGCCTGCCCGCATAAGGTCTCTACCGCACTTCCCATTCCCAGCTGCTCGTGGCAAGATCAGAACAAAAAATTAGCACTGATTTAGGAACAATGTAAATCCCATGTTCATATCATGTTTCTTATGTACATGCTTCATTTCCCCCATTTTGCATATGTTAAGGGAATACTCCCCTTTATCTAGCAATGAAGCAAACAGAAAGAGGAAAATGATTAGCTAATCTGAATTTTTCGTGACTAATTAAGTTTTATGTATTTTAAGAATCCTAAAAGAGCCACTTAAGTGCGAAGCTCAGACAAGAACTCTGCTTTAATTTCAGTGTTCAAGATAGATCATCTTATCTGATTTATAATTTTTACTTCCCATATATACAACCATGATCAATTATCCATCAATCTATATTTCGCAGTGGATCACTTTATACCAGATATCAATATACAAAAATTTCAGGGTTTCCCTCTTCAATTTTCTTGAAATATTTCATCCAAAAGCTTAAAGATTAAAATCAATTTGAAGCTTGAAAAGAACATCTTTAACCTTTAATCCCATTTTTCCCCCTTCCGTTAAGGTTGGGGGGATTTTGATGTTTTCAGTTTAGGCTTACCATGAGTCCATAAGCCAAAAGCTGTATACCATTGTTGCCCAGAGAAGAAGCAGCAAGTTCAAGATTCCCAAGATGCCCACAAAAAATCTGAGTCGACATGGAAGTGACATTGTTAAGCAAGTAAACTACAATCGCCGGAGCAGCAAGTTTGAACAGAATCTTCAACTCAATCCTGGTGGCCAACCGCAGCCGCTTTGACGTCGATAAACCGGTGTCAGAAAGTACTTCTTCAAGCTCAGAACTAACCTCCTCTCCCCCAGAAGGTTTGGCCTGCACCAGAGGCTGATTTAGGCTGTCATTTTCTTGAATAGGATCCATTGCTTTTTTCCTTCTGTTCTGGAAGAGACGCACTTTTGTTTCCCACTTAATAGGATTATTTTAATTATTGGAATATATTCTGACACTGTTTGGTAACGATCACATGATTCAGGTTTGATGGGATCATCATATACTGAAAATTGTCCAGTAGTAATTGGAGTTCTTGGAACAGCTACACCGTATGCCAAGACAAAACTGATAAAACAAGCAAATATTTTGGTTGGTAAACAAATACTTGAAGAGAGGTTTGAAAGTTGCAGCAAATATTTTCAACAGATCTTTCTTGCATTGATTGGTAAACACTAAAAAAATGATATCTATAGATTTCATGATGGAAAAAGCCACCAGGACATAGCAACATGACTAAATAGATTACATTAATGTAAAATATATGTAGGCAAGGTCCCCAACCTTTGCATTCATTTGTATTTTCATCCCCATCCTTTAAATTTAAATTCATATAACGTGATAATTTGCATAGAAAAAGCAATTTTTTCATCATATAACGTGATAATTTGCAAAGAAAACGCAATTTTTTTATGGAAACCATAATTGTAAAATGTTATACAACATGGGCTCCATATTCCATATAAATTTGACAGAAAAAGAGACAAATATGCATAATAATAATATATTTTTAAATTCAGTTAAACATGACTATTTTTGTCATTATACACACAAGTTAGTTTTTGGTACTATTAGCTGACGTGAATTTCAATTATAATAAGATTTCATTTAAATAGTTGTCAAAAAAAGCCTAATATTTTGTTTATTGAATATATTCATTTGGATGCAAGTGCTAATTTTGCAAAAGTTGGAAATGTATTTGTCTAGATTTAAAGATTTGGGATAAAAGTGTAAATCATTGCAAAGATTAGGGACTTTTGCTGCAGATTACAGAAAAAATAATGATGTATCCATGCTCATAATTTATAGTATAGTATGGTATGACTCGTTATGATTGCACTTTGAAAAACTGTAGTAACATTAACCTAAGAGTATTAATTAATTGTTACTTTTGTTAGGTTACGTATATAACATTAAATAAATCATTGATTAACGCAATTAAAGTCACACGTTCATGGTAGTGTTTGGAATATTTGTTATGAGTACAACCTAATCAATTTTATATATACAACCAGGTTAGGTGGCACCGTATTATTAGAGATCGGGCTCTAAAATCGAAGCTGGATCTTTTTTCTTAGAAAATTTATTCTTTTTAAATGTACAATAGTAATAATTGACTTCAATTATAAAATAACTATCTTTCGATAGAAATTTTTTAAACTTTTATTACATGGTATTATCATTATCATCCTTTTAAAAAATGTCGCTTTTTTAACTTTTTATTAGACACGATAATTTTTTTTAAAATCTAAACTAGATTCTCACCCGTGCGTTGTATGAGAAGTTCACAATTCAAATCATAAAAGACTAAAATATAATAACCTGTTACGATATTAATACTAACGTATGATACATGAGTAGTTCGCTTATAAATTAATTTCCTATTTTTCAGTGTTAATTTGACTGTTATATAATAGCTAAATTAATGTATTCTACTTTTTTTTTTGGGTCAATTATTCCGTCGTAGAAAATTATTCTTTTTTTTTCTGTTTAAATCAATAGTAGCTATTAGCCTATTATTATAATAGATAGTAAAATAATCACCCTTACACGGAAATTGAATAGTAGGTTAAACAAATGAGATGTTAAAGAAAAATGAATTTTTGTAATAATCACAATTATTATACAAAAAAAATAATTTTAAAAACAACACAGCAGACACAACATAATGAACTAATTCAAATTGCGAAATCGCTTAAGGAATGATAGAAAAAAGATAATAATAGATAATATCAATAATTTTTAAGGAGAATTAGATTGGATTATGATTCTTTACTAAGAAAAACCGAGCCTTTGATGAAAGAGAAGGAAGAGAATACGTAGTAATCCCTAACAACCGAAAGGATCCGATAAGAAAATTAGAACAAATGCAAAAATCAACAAAAAAGAATAAAAATCAGACATTACCGTATAGTTCACCACCGAAATAATGAAAATAACTGAAGTATCCTTAGTAAGTGTAAAAAAAAATGCAGAAAAACTGTGGTCAAACTTTATCGGGGCGCATTTCTTTTAATTTATATATAGATTTAGCACCATTATGTAGTGTAGTCGGAATTTTTTCCTGGACAATGTTTTCAAAGGCTTTTTAAGATCCACCAATTTTCTAATATCAAAAATACCAGATAAACTGGATAAATTGTATTACTCAAAATAAATATAAATTAACATCAAACAATCAAAGTAGTAGTTGTGGTTTTCTTTTCTTTATTTTATTTTATTATTATTTTTTTGATATTACAAATAGATTGTGGAGGGATGATTTGAACCCTTGACCAAAGTGGTCATGTTGATTCAATGCAAATGATATTTGAAAAGTTGGACTCAAAATTTTCCTTTTTTTTATATTTGAAAGTTACTTTTTGACATTTTCTCAAAAAAAAAAAAAAAGAAAGTTACTTTTTGACTTTATTTGAATATAATTCTAATAAAAGCACTTTGGATTCTTTGCTCGAGCGCTTTATTTATTTGTGTACTCTTCTATCTTTCAACACTTTGCCAGAGCATTATTGCATGGGCTCGGGCACCGGCATCCCACTGCCACACACAATGACCCGACAAAGGAAAATACTGAATATCTTACATTAATTTATGTCCGCTATTGGACTGTGATGCGATATCAATTCCATTTATACTCAGACGCGCCGTCGATAATTCAAACGTGGGTACACTAATTAGGAAATTTTCGATCAAGTCTATTGGTGTCCAATAGATTATGTGACAGGATCTCATTGGACATAGTCACATCTCCAATGTGTTCAATGAGATCCTATCACATAATCTATTAGACATCATAGACTCCATAGAAGAACCGCACTAATTAGAGCACGTCAAATAAAATATATGGTGGTATAATACAAAATTAGTGATGCGATATGTGGGAACTTGAACCTACCAAGTGCGTGTAAAAAATTGTTTAAAACTTTAGGTATAATTCCAACAAAACATGTCACTTTAGTCGTGGGCTTGAAGTGATTCCATTGCATTTCATTTCATTATTATTATCTTCTAGGTTTAAAATATACGTTCAAGTGTATATACGTCTATACCCCATACTTATGCTCCATGCCTCTCTACTTCTTATGCTTTATCACACTGGCCATATTTTTATCATGCATTGAGGTCCTTAACTACTTCTAAGCTAAATGCTTGACCTCTGTAAGTTTTCACATCTTATGATTTACAACATTGACAGCTAGTGTTTTTCCGTTTCCGCTGGGCTCCAATACTTGGTGCCACTGTTGGTGATATATAAAATACTAATTTTGTACCCGTCTATAACTTCATTTTCAACCATCAACCATAAGTGGGCTTTTGGAGATCGAGGAGATTCCAACATTAATATATATCTATTAGTAAAATTAAGAACCGATATTTGAATTCTTAATTAGCTAATATCATACCTTCAGTACTTCTTGATTCTTTAATATGATTTATCTATCTATTTACAATAATTATAATTAGTAATTATAACCAGAAAAATAAACAATCAAATTGATTTATAAACTGTAATGTGATATTACATGCATAATCTGACTTTTCAAAAGGTTTTGAAAAGTCAAAGATTATGTATATAAGAGCATCCACATTAATAGTGCTAAAGTAAGTAGTTAGTGGAGTTATTAGTTAACAATTAAAAAAATAACTTACATTGATAGTGTTAAAATAATTACTAAAAGCATTTAATTTAACAAGTTAGTTCTGTTGTTAAAGTTAACAATAAACTTAACACTTTATGTAATATTATTTCTTCTTTTTTATTTTAATTAAATTGGAATTGACTCACCCTTTTGACTATTGAGTTGATAATTAAATTTAACATTCTTAATTAGAATCACCAATGTGGTACAAATTAATAGTTAAATTTAACTTGCTTAGGTGTACTTTAACAATAACTAAAAACTCTACTTTTTGCTTATGTGAATAGTTAATTTTAATACTACAAATGTGGATATTCTAATATCACATGACAGTTTTAAAATCCAATTTATAAACCATCCTTTTAGAAAGGGTTGGCAAACACAGTGGACGTTTGTAACAACACATTCATTAGTAACTTGTGATTGTAACCCCATCAACAACCACAACCAGTTGAACTAAAATATCAGGTCCAAAAAAATAAAAATTACAACAGGATTGCCCTTTAGCACTACATTTACACCGGCATAGTTGTGGACAAAACACATTCATCTCCAGAACCAACTTTACAAAATTTTTATTATGATATAATGCAAGAATAACGAATAAAGATTACAAGATTCTAACCAAATTTATCTATAATCAAATGAGTCAAGGCCCGAAATGCGACTTTCAAGCTTAATTTCAAAAATTTCACCTCTCTTGCCGGAAATCAGTGCTCCAAAAGCAATGTACAGAGCTGTATGCCACAACTTTGGTGGAGCAACAGCGGCCCTGCCAACAGCTTTTCTAGAACTTAGCCGAGAATAATGTAAGCAGCTAAGGCCACTAAAAGCAGAAGGGAATCCCGGTATGCAATGTCAAGACCTGAAATATTGAAATGTGGCATAAAATATTACTTCTCAAGCCTTGTTTCTCAGCCATTCTAGCAGCTAATAATGAATTCTGGGTGCAAGTTATATGAATGTAAGTTGAGCAAATCTTGCTTTAAGGTTGAACATAAATGGACGTTAGCTAATTCAAATACAGCAACGGCTTTATATTTTTGAGTCAGCATTTCATTCAAATGGGCTTTAACAGCTTATACAGAAGATGGAGATTTAAATAAATTAATGCATCCCCTGTCTAAATGTGTATACTTCTGGATCATCTTTTTTTGACGTAAATGAATTAACAATATTTCCACTATCTATCTTCTACCCTTGCACCAAAAAAAGCTTATGCGGTATATGCACAATAATTGCACATAATTATATTTAGTATCACAGGAATTTATATCATTTAGCTGATATGATATTCATGGTATAACACCAACTGAAACAAAAACTTACGACTTTGCCCAGATGCTGCTGCAGGAAGTGCAGGGATTCTGATGGCTGCAGTTAGAATAAAGTACTAACCAACATCAGAAACGGTTCATCCAATTATTAAGAAAAAAATTATTTCCAAAGAAGCAAGTAAAAGCAGTGAAGTAAACATACTTTTGTTGCACGAAGAAACAGGCAACCGAGATGTAGAAGGCCATGGAGCTGGAATATTATCGTTTAAATCACAGAGGAAGGTGACCCCTGAAAACTTGTCCAGTACTACATCTGATGGCAAGCTAGGCAAAAGGCATCCAGTTTCTATAAGGGGAAAAAGAAAAAGTTACGTTAGTACCAAAAAGCCGAAATCATTAATTTGTTATTTAAGAAAAAACATTACTGTGAAGCTTACAACTCATCTTTAGCCTACACTCTCATCATTAAGACATTATATTATACACGCCGAAGAAGTAGAGAAAGGGGCAAAAATGGAAACAAATAGGATTTGTCCAATCTCATAGAAGAGATTTCCTCCTGATAAATGTTTCACCATCTTTTGAAGAAATGTACAAGTAGCAGTAAATATTGAAGAATCCAAAGCCATTGCAGCAAAATCTCTCTTCTAGTGGGGGGGGGGGGGGGGGGGGGGGGGGGGGGGGGGGGGGGGGGGGGGGGGGGGGGGGGGGGGGGG